>JAKUAK010000039.1:0-65564 GCA_030562905.1 Tanozyma kutaoensis | reverse complement strand
TTGAACCGTCTCGGAAACCCTCGCGAGGACGCGAAGCTCCCGCCCGTGACTGAAGTCAACATCACGCGGTTCGCAGAGACTGTGCTACCCAAGCAGATTCGTGCGGAGTTCGAAAAGGACCGCACGCGGGGCACGCGGGGCACGTCCTGGTGGGGCACCACAAGACCCCGCTGCTGTACGACTTTTACGACTCGTTCATCCCCGTCTTGCCCGAAACCGATCTTCCCCCGCCGCCCGCCATCTCCGACCGCCACTCGGTGCACAGCAGCACGCTGACGGGCACGCAGAAGGAGAGCCTCGAGAGCTTGGCCAAGCAGTTGCAGGGGCAGCAGTTTTTCGGCCACAAGGCGGTGCCGCCGCGCGCCGTGGCCAAGCTGGCGCTGCTGCTGAGCGACATGCTACATTCGTTTGACCGCGTCGCCATCAACGACGACTATGTCTATGAACACAAGGCGCACCCGTACCGCGCCCAGGCGGGCGGCCAGCCAGACGACGCCTCGGCCCCGGTGTCGACGTAGCTCCCTGGAGGAGCGCTGTAAAAGTATCTTCAGGAGGGCGTACATGGCGGCTGCTCAAGGCTGCATGCGCAGAAGCATCGCAGAAAAGGTACGTGATACAATGCAGAGCCATGCAAAAGCTGCACACGTAACGAGGTGTCTGCTTAGATGGTCAAGGTCCAAGTCAGTGGCGTTGATCGTACATCAATGGACTCGGACGAAAGCGTATGTAGATTGATATTTTGGATGCACAAGACCTGGAGTGCGGAACAGGGTGTAAGCTAGTATTGAGGGTGTATGATGAGGAACAGTAGCGGAATGAACGGCCAGCGGCACGAGAATGGACTTGCGTCTGATTGAGCAGATGCACCGATTCCTTGGCTCGATCTAACTGCTCGACGAATTGGGAATATGATAGATTCTAGTGGAAGAACAGATGCACAAGTGAGTCGACATGACTTTCGACCCCAGAGCTTGTTGACTCGCTTGCCACAGACAAAGTGGCGTCGCGCCATCTCGTCATTTTTCTTGATCGGTCTCTGAATCGAGTCTCACCTCTACATGGCATTGACCAGGCTCCCTAATTGGTTTTAAATACGACCCATGGTTTTAAATACGACCCATCACAGACAAAAGAGCGTGGCCTAAAGAGCGTCGCTGAAAAGGCCAGTCAGCAATTGTCCAATAAGGACACGGAATACTAACTTCTCCGTCACCCCACCCTCCCTTGTCGCCAATCGTTTTCTCGCTACACCATGCCAATTCTCCAAATGTATAATCGTCAATGCATCATTCCACCATCGCATCCTACATGCAATACTTGAGGACCTGGCGGCTGCTCCGCCACGCCTCGTACCGGCGCTTCAGCCAGCCCAAGCCGCAGTCGCTCAACAAGCCGCTTCTCTACACGCTTGGCGGCGCCACGTGCTTCGTGGTGTACAACCTCAACGAGGCGCCCTTCACACAACGGCTCCGGCTCCTCTGGGTGCCGGCGTGGATGGAGCGGAAAATCGGCGACTACCTGTACCGCCAGATTCTCGGGCAGTTCCACGGGCAGATTGTGCCTGAAAACGACCGCATCTACGCCCAGGTGGGCAAGGTGATGGACCGCCTTCTTCACACCGCCAAGGCCTATTCGAGCGAGGAGCAGCGGGCGCGGCTCGAGAAGCTCCACTGGAAGATCCACATTGTGCGCAGCAACGAGCCCAACGCCTTCATTCTCCCCAACGGGAAAATCTTTGTCTTTAGCTCCATTCTCCCCATTTGCCAAAACGAGAGCGGGCTCGCGACGGTGCTCGCGCACGAGCTCTCGCACCAGTTGGCGCGGCACTCGCTGGAGCAGTTGAGCAAGCAGCCCTTGTACGTGTTGCTTCTGACCGCCATCTACGCAACCACGGGCGTGCTGTTCTTCAGCGACTTGCTCGTGGCGGGCTTGTTGCAAATGCCCGCGCTGCGCGAGATGGAGTCCGAGGCGGACCGCATCGGCTGCGAGCTCGTGGCACGCCTGTGTTTCGACTTGGCCGAGCCCATCCGCTTTTGGCGCCGCATGGAGCAGGTGGAGCGGCAGATGCAGCAGCTGCAGCTCGCGCAGTTCTTCTCGACGCACCCGCACACGCAGAAGCGCATCGACGACATCGCCTCGTGGATGCCCCACTTGCGCGAGTTGAGAGAGGCCTCCCAGTGCAGCCACCTAAACTCGTTCAGGTCAATGTGGTAGACACAAGCCGTCAGGCCGAGTCGGCCACCACAGCAAACGAGGACCCGCCAACGTGCGCGACAATGCCCACGTCGTACGTGGTCTCTGCCCCGCTCTTGCCCCGCTCCACCATCGCCACCTCCACGGTGCCAATCTGCCTGTGGCGCAGGTGCAACGCAAACGACAACTTCACCAAGCGCGCGGCGTCCACCACGACAAACGTCTCCACGGCGCCGAGCCGCATCGTCACCTGGCCATTTTCATCCACGAGCCCCGGCGGCGCGCTCGTGCGGCGCGCTGCCGACTCGAGAAACCCCACCATTCGCTGCTCAACCGCCTCCAGAGTCTGCGCGACAAACGAGTCGTAGGCGTTTTCCACGCCGCGGCGCACGTTGCGCACATCCAGCTCGTCGTACTGCCGAATCACGAGGCGCAGCTTGGGCCCCTCGAGCAGCCGCGCCACCAAGCGCAGGCGCCACCGCCTGAGGCCCCAGTAGGAGGCGCCGGCGAGCGGCGGGAGCGCTGTGATGAGCACGTCGTGCGAAACGTGGGTCAAGCCGAGCGCCGCGGCGCACACGAGCCCAAACACCTTCGCCAGCGGCAGCACGCGCCGGTGCCAGAGCCGCAGAAGCGGTCCGAGCGGGCGGAGCCGCTTAATTGGCACGCCGTGTCCTCCAGGCCCCATCGGCATTAGCTGCAGTACCCGATGCCCAAGGCTCAACCGGGCACGGCAAAGTACGCCGCCAAGCAGATGCGGCTCAGCGGGCGGCAGCGGCTCCGCTACTTCTGCCAGGCGTGCGGCAAGCAGTGCCGCGACAGCAACGGGTACAAGATGCACACGCAGTCGGCGCTGCACTTGGAGCGGGCCGGCGCCGCCGACCCCCGGGCCGCCTACTCGCGGCGCTTCGAGCAGGACTTCCTCCGTCTCTTGCGCATGTCCCACGGCACGCAGCGCGTCGACTGCAACCGCTTCTACCAGGAGTACATCCTGGACAGAAACCACATCCACATGAACGCCACGAGATGGACGTCGCTCACGGCCTTTGTGCGGGCCATGGCCGCCGCGGGCCGCGTCGTGGCGGCGGGCGACCCAATCGAGATTGCCTACGTCGAGGTCGGCCAGGCCAAGGACCGCGAAAAGGTGTTGCGGTCCGACGAGGCCGCGGCGGCGAGGCTCTTGGAGCGGCAGATTGCAGAGGGGCACGAGGCTCAAGAGAGTGGCCAAGGTACTGGCCACGAGAGTGGCCAGGACACCAGCCAAAAGACTGGAAAGGACACCAGCCACGAGAGTGGCCAGGAGACCAACCAAGAGGAGCCCGCGGCTTCCAAACCGATCAAGTTTGCTCTCAAACGGGCGCGCCCGCTCGGCAAGAGCGCTTTTTCTGAGTAGCGCCTTTCGAGTAGACGCCTTCTCGAATAGCCTTTCGAATGGACGCCTTCTCGAATAGCCTTTCGAGTAGCGCCTTTCGAGTAGACGTTTATCGAATAGACGTTTATCGAATAGACGCCATTCGAGTAGCGCCTTTCGAGTGCCTTTCGAATAGACGCCATTCGAGTGCCTTTCCAGAACCCATCGTGCGCTCGTCCGCGCTACATGCGCTGGTAGCACAAGACGTACACCGCCTTCAGCGAGAGCTTCGAGTGCTCGGAAACGTGCACGTCGCCGTTGGGCACATCCATGCTCACGCGGTCGTCGTCAAAGTAGCACCACAGCGGGCGGTCCAAGTGGTCGTGCGGGTTGGGCCCGTTAAAGTCGTGCGCCTTGTTCACCATGGCGGTGTAGTGGCCATTTTCTAGCGACCCAAAGTGATTGATCAACCCCGTCAAGCTGTAGTAAATGTCGTGGCTCAGGTTGTTGAACTTGAGCCGCAACGGGTACTGAATCTCCGTGCTGAGCTTGTCCGTGTGGTTGTACATCAGGAACCGCGAGAGGTGCACAAAGAGCACCGGCGGGAGCCGGATAAACAGGAGCCGCTTGATGCTAATGGTGGTGGGCGCCGGCACGGGCCGCTTGACAGGCAGCTTCAGCCGGCCAAAGCGAAACATATTCTTTTTGGGCGCGAAAACCGTCTCCATCGCCAGCTCGCCCTCGCTCTTGTTGCACTTGGGGCAGTGCCACGCATTGTCCCCGCTGAGCACCTCGTCCTGGGTAAAGTAGCGGAGACAGTCCGTCAAGTCGACAACCTTGCCATTGTGCGCCGGAATGGCAAGCAGCAAAATGGAAAACGGCGAGTAGCTGCTGCTGTGGTGGCCGCACTTGTTGCACTTGAGCTTGCTCTGCACGTGGCCCTGGCACATGTCGTTGATGGGCGACTCGCCCTCGCTCTTGGCCAACGCCGTGTACCACGCCAAGTACTCGTCACGGTCCAGCGTGGGCACCTCTAGCTTCCACCGCCGCATGTACTCCGCCGGGTCCGACGGCGGCTGCCGGAGCTCCTCGTGGAGCTTGTCGAGGAAAAAGAGCAAAAACTCCTGCGCATCCTGCTGCTTCAGCGGAATCTGAAAGTCCGGCTTGAGCAGCAGCAACACCCGCATAAACTTGGTGGGCGCAATCGTCGCGCCGCCGTTGGCGTGGAAAATCTGCAACAACGAAAACACAGCCTCCGCCAACGGCGCCTGCCGGCCCTTCTGGATAATGAGCCCGGGCTGGAGCGCCTCGGCAAAGGGAACAAGCCCAAAGAGCACCTGCACCGTGGCGTTGATGTAGCACGACGACCCCAAGTTCTTGAGCCCGTGAACCGCGTGCGCCTCCATCCACGCGGCCCGCTGCTCCCCGCGCACGCATGCTTCCTCATTGAGCTGCAGCTGCTGGAAACGCAGGTACAGCCGCACCTGCGGCGGCCGCGCCGCTTGCGAGGCCGGGCCGCCGAGCCACTCCGACGGATGGAGCACGGGCTGGCCCCACGGGCTCTGGATGTACTGGCCCGGGACGCTGGGGCCGACGGAGCCAAGTCTATTTTGAAGGTGGGGGGCGCCTTGGGGCGCGTACGGTTTGGGCCCGTGTCCCTGCGCATGTGCTCGAGGCTGGCCTTGGCTCTGGAAGTGGCCTGGGAACCGGTTTCCCCACTGGCCATTTGGCACATTGCTCAGGTGGCCATTTTGGTTTTGTAGCTGGCCATTTGGATGATGTAGCTGGCCATTTTGGTTCTGTAGCTGGCCATTTGGATGCTGTAGCTGGCCAATTGGGTACTGTGACTGGCCAATTGGGTACTGTAGCTGGCCACTCAAATGCTGCTGCCCCCCCAGCCAGTCGCGGCTCACCCTCTGACCTGGTCCGTGCCCTTCATTGGGGTTTGTGTGTCCGCTGTCGCGCCGGGCCTCCGGCCGAGCGAGCCCGGCGTCATGACTCAGAGTCATTTTAACCGGCGCGAGGCGCTGGTAGTGGAGCTCTGACGCGGGGAAACCCCGCGCGGGGGGCACGCGGTGCTCCGCCTCCGCCTGCGCCTCCAACGCGCGCTCGAGCTCGTCAATGTCGGGGTACGGCATGTCAGCACGACTTTCCTCGCTGGAACAGGTGTCCTCTTTGGTAAAAGACGCATCAAACACGGCATCGTCCCGCTTGGGCTCCGGCCCGTCGTCGGCCTTGAGGTACTCAATGTACTCGTCGAGCCACAGGTACAACTCCTCGACGTTGTACTTGAGGCACTGTTTCTCCTCCAAGAAATCCACCATCCAGCGGCGGAGCGTGGCCAACTCCACGCCAAAGGCGCTGGCGTCGAACAAGTCGTCCCGCCGCAAGAAGTTGTACAAGTGCGCATACAAGACAAAGTCGCGGTAGCTCAGCTCCATGAAGGGGTTGAAGCCCTTGAAGTACACCAAGATGAAGTTTGTGACAAAGTAGTTGTATATGAAAAACGCCCGCACGTACAGCGGGAGGGCGTCCTTGTTCTGCACCAGCTGCTCAATGAGCAGCGTGCAGTGGTCGATCAAATCAAACGCCGACATGCGCTGGAGGGCGGTGTCGCTCTGCAACGCGGCGAACTCGCGGGCAAACAACGCCAGCGCGTGGCGCGGGGTAAGCGCGGGGTATCGCAGCGTTTCGCGCGGGGCCGCCGAGCGCGGGGCGGCGGTGGGGCCTGCGGACATGGCGGCGGTGCTCCAGGTTCTTTTGTGCAGTACCACATGCATGCGCCTAGTGGGGGAGCTCCAAGTCAACCTTGCCAAACTGGGCGCTCAACTCGGCCTGCATCAACTGCAGTAGCAGCGTGTGGTCGCGCAACGTGACCCACTTGCCGCCAATGAGATCGTACCGCTTGGGGCCGCTGACGGGGCTGCTGAGCCAGATTTGCTTGTTGGGCGGCTGCTTGTTGATGACGTAGGTTTTTCCGGGCGCCACAGTCACAGTGAGCACGCCGTGCGAGAGCTCCAAGTCGATTTCGGGGTGCGTCTCGGCCAATTGCTCGATTTGGTCGCTGAGACTCTCGAGGTAGTCCAGGGCGATTTTGCTGTACTCGCGGTCGGAAAGCCGGTCGATCTTCTGGCTCACGTGCTCGCCAGACGTGCTGATGGCGACGCAGCGCGCGGCGCGCGGCACCCGGAGTGGGGCCAGTCGTCTCAATAGTAATCTGAACATTGGTCACGTGAGGATGCCGCCAACTAAAGACCCACTCCAACCGACCCAGGCCATTGGTCAGACGAGAAGAAATTGGACAACAAGAGTGGGTGTGGCAGAGCGAGTCACGTGAGAATGATAGGCTGGCTCGGTCAGCCGCGGTCTAGATGATGTTTAGAATGGCGAGAAGTGAAGGTGTGGGGCTTGCACACAAACGACGGAGCCGCCATTGGTTCGTGTCACGTGGTTATCAGAGCTGTTTCAGTTCGCCAACCAGTAGCCGTCAATCAGCCAGAATCGGCCAACCTAAATGCACCCCGCTCGTTCAGCCAAACGAAGTCGTTTCTTTCACTGCACAGAGGCTATGCAAGTCACGTCGACGATGCTCCAAATAAAAATACCGTCTCAGCCAATGGCCCCACAGACTCATCCAAGACGCTGGGTCCAATGCACACGTGACCACGGGTGGGCCGATTAGTTTGCATAAACGACGCACCGTTCCTCACGTGGCGCTTTCGATTCCGATGCTCGTTTAGCTAAACGACCTGCACATTTAAACCCGCAACAACCCATCGCACCATGGTGAGGTATGTCCCATTTCTCTAACACCAGCGCCGTCTACAACAACTACGCGGGCTTCAGCAACGGCACGCTGTTTGCCGACGTCTACGCGAATTTCCAGAATGTGCACTCGCTTAATGCCGTGGAAAAAGTGTGGGCGCTGTACTACTACTACATGAACAACGACTTGTTCGCCACGGGCCTCTTTTTCTTCTTGATGCACGAGATCATGTACTTTGGCCGCTGTCTTCCGTGGGCCATCATCGACCGCATCCCCTACTTCCGCAAATACAAGATCCAGGAGGCCAAGATGCCGAGCGATAAGGAGCAGTGGGAGTGCTTGAAGCTGGTGCTCATTTCGCACTTTATGGTGGAGGCGTTCCCGATTTGGTTCTTCCACCCGCTCTGCCAGAAAATCGGCATCTCCTTCGGCGTGCCCTTCCCCTCACCCCTCAGGATTTTCCTCCATCTCTGCTTGTTTTTCGTGTTGGAGGATGCGTGGCACTACTGGTTGCACCGCGGCTTGCACTATGGCGTTTTCTACAAGTACATCCACAAGCAGCACCACCGCTACGCTGCGCCTTTTGGCTTGGCGGCAGAGTACGCACACCCAGTGGAGGTTTCCCTTTTGGGCATGGGCACCGTGGGCATCCCCATTGTGTGGTGCTACTTCACGCGCGACTTGCACTTGTTCACCATTTCCATCTGGATCTGCCTCCGCTTGTTCCAGGCGGTGGATGCGCACTCGGGCTACGAGTTCCCGTGGTCGTTGCACCACTTTCTCCCGTTTTGGGCGGGCGCCGACCACCACGACGAGCACCACCACTACTTTATCGGGTCGTACGCCTCGTCGTTCCGCTGGTGGGACTTTTTCTTGGACACCGAGGCCGGGCCCAAGGGGAAGCAGCTGCGCGAGCTAAAGATGCGCCAGCGCGCAGAAAAGAAGGTGCAGTAAGCACCGGGTGGATATCTGGGTGAGTAGGTTGTATTGAATGGAGGCATAGCCTGGGGCCATGGATTGTGATGTCGTGCGAGGGCCGAGGAACAAGTCAGCTACAATTACGAATGACTCCGCTGAGTTCAGCAGTGGTATTTCACGTTAGCTTCGTGGCGACCTCATCGACTCGTAATAAGACATTTTGAGCCTCACTCGTTCAGTCCATAAGGTACTACTCGGAGTAGCCGTAAGTATCTGTTCACTAGTCTATCTGACAAATTCAGCCCGCCTTTCCAATGTCCTGCCTCTGAACTTGAACGTCGACAAGTAAACATCATCCCGATGATGGCCACCGAGTGCCTTGCCTGACAAACCTACAACTTCCAAAATTACATTCCGACTCGATGCATTTACTCCGTGCGCTGCTTCAGCACCCACTCTGCAACCTCTTTCCGCTTTTCCGTGACATTCATGAAATCCACCCTCGTGTCCAACGTCTCCATCTCAGTGACACCGAGCTTGTTCACCAACGTCAGCGCCTCGGAGAACCCAATCGGGAGCAAGTATTCCAGGTCGGGCCGCACCTCCTGGTTGTGCGTCACGCCCATCCTGGGCTTGTTGCGGATGCTGTATAGGGCATTGGCGTTGATGAGCAAAAGCGCAACGATGGACTCCAAAGCCACGTCAGGAGGAAAAGGCATGTCGGCCGCTAGGCTGCGGTACTCGTGCGCCGAGTAGCCCGCGTGCACTAGGAGCGCCACTCCGACAATGTACCCAATCATACACACCCGTACCTCACAAGTGTTCCATGCATACACCCTACAATTCCATACATACCAATTGCAATTCCATGCATACCACATACCCATTAGGCTAGGCGGCGTGCGCGTGGCTGCACGCACGCCGCCAGCGCATACAATTGTAAAACGCAGAGTACGACCACGTCAAGTCCCTGGCCCCCTGCATGAAACCCGTGTTCCGGTTAAATTGTTCCAGCATGCGGCCGTCTGTGGCGGCGTGGGCCCGCACAACCGCCACAAACAAGTCAGCGTAAGAGAAAGCCTGTTGTAGAAGCGCCTCGTGAGTTGCGGAACCGTGGGTCACCGTGCCAATTGCCGTTTTCGAAAACAAGTCGAAAAAGGCCTTATTCTCCAAAGTCACCACAATGTCTCGCGTCGACATCTTCACAATCCACCTGTAAATCACCTCGGCAGCAGCCAAAGTGGTGATAAACCACGGGTTGCCCTCCGATTTCCCATACCCATCGTAGACATCTTCTGGGTACCGTCCTAGGCCAACGTCTGAGCCTTTGTTGACGGGGTACCTCGCCCTCATGTCCCTAACCAAGGCTGCAACCGTGGACAAAACCAGCGGATGGTCCACGTCAAACGGCAACTCCACTGACGTTTCGTGCGAGCAAATCACAGCCAAAAGCACAGCTGCATCTAATCCACTTCTGTAGCTCACTCCGGGGCTCGCAACAATGTAGGGCTTCTCAGTCGTGACAAAGCCAGACGCCGGGTGCTCAAGGAACGCCGTCAAAACGTCAATTGCCGCGAAAAGCTCCAACGTAAACGCCGTAGACTCCCCATGCGCCCGAGCTAGGCGTGACCCATCCACCAACGCCCTCAACTGCGTGGCAACATTGAAAAAGTGCAATGCATCAACCTCCTCCCAAAGATCAAACAGCTTCAACTTCCAGTTTGCCATAATGTACTCCAAGTCCGGTCGCACAATGTTGTAGTATATGAATTCCAGGCTGCCCAAAAGCGGGTGCTCCACCTCTTCCCCCAGTCTATTGAGGTACTCCATGTATAGCGCGATGGTACTCACTCGCAAGCCCGGACCGTCCAGCTGCGGTCTTCCCCACACATGCTCGAATGGCTGCAAATTTGGGTGCATCTTGGGCTCCCCCAATCCCTTTCTAGAAGCAAACGTGCCAGAACGGTTGGGGACGCGCTGTATTCTATAGCTCGAGTATATATACTCCTCAATGGTGCGTCGGAGGCTCAAGTTGCCATTTTCCTGCAAGTTATAAACTAGCGAACGCATCGTCAAGGCCAGGTCGCGCACCCATGTGTAAAAGTAATTTGGGTTTTCCTTTGAAGGCGACGCAATTACTACGCCGTCGGCCACCCGTTTATCGTGGAGACCTGCTCCGCCAATATTTTCCAAAATATACCCAAACAGACGGTTTGTTTGCAACCCAATCCACAGCTCCAAATCATCATTTATTTGCGGCTGTGCCAACGGGTGCTGCGGAGACGCAAGGAACCGGGCCGCCGCCAACGAGAACACGAAAAACGTCAATCGCATGTCAATAGCAAGTCAGGTGTCGTTTAAACGGTCATGACGGAGTCTCTGCAGGAAACGCAGCCAGATAAGCTTTGAGCGATTGTCGATATTGGCAAAAGCCTGCTTCAAAAACCGGGGTGCGTCTCACGCCCCACTTAACGAAACCACATTGTCGTAGTTTTGCAAAGTTTTGTAATTTTTCTCGCTGCGGTCCATCAAATCGTCAATCTCCGCGTTCGAGAGCCGCTGTTCCTGGGCATCGTGCAAAAGTGCCTCATTAATATTCACGCTCGCGCTCCTGTGCTTGATGGCTTCAATCGCCTTGCTCATCGTCACCTTCATGACATCGATGTTTTCGTCCTTGAGCTGTTTCGCCACCTTGCCAAGAGAATAGTTGCCCTGCTGAATGACCCGCTTTTCGAGAATGCGCTTGCTGAAGCTCTTCAAGAGCACGAGCTCCTCAATTGTGTCCTTGACAATGAAGCGAAAAACCTTGACAGGCTTGGTTTGTCCGATTCGATGCACCCTGTCCACGGCCTGTAAGTCCATTTGTGGGTTCCAGTCGCTGTCAAACAAAATCACCGTGTCTGCAGCCACCAAATTGAGCCCTAGCCCGCCCGCGCGGGTGGACAAGACAAACACCTGACTCAGCTCTGTGGATTTGTTGAACTCTACAACCTCGTCCATGCGCTCGCTCTGCAGATACGAGCCGTCTAGCCTGCTGTAGGCGATATCTAAACTTTCGAGCCAGGGCTCCATCAAGTCCATCACTCGAGTAAATTGTGAAAAGATTAAAACTTTGTGGTTGTCCGCCACCAATGCGGTGAGTAGCTGCTTCAAGATGTGAAATTTGCACGTGTTGCGCTGGAGCAACTCCACAAAGTCGGTTTTTGGGGTGTAGTATAAATAGTGAGATGCGCAGGCGTTACGCATCTGCATTGTAGGAGAAAGTAGATGCAAGTTTGTGACGTGCTTTTTCGCACGCGAATGCATTGATGCGATGAGCTGATGCTTTTTGCTTTGGGATCTCCTTGGCTTCGCTTTCGGCGGTTGTGGCGACTCCGAGTCGGAGAAGTACTCACTGATTTCCTCGGACGTGAACCTTTCCGTGCGCTGGCGCTTGGCGGCTGGTTCGTCAAGAGACGCTAGATACTCGTCAACAGCCTTTAGATCCTTTTCGGTGGAGAACTGCTTTGGGTGTTGGTGCATCAACGACTCCTTCGTGTACAACTCAATCAACGTTTCGTTCATTGTTTTGTCCACGACGGCGTTGTAGACAACCTGCTGAAGTGGTGTCAAGGAGGCATAGACAATGTACTCCTTTTTGTGCGGGAGATGCTGGAGGACATCCTTTTTAAAGCGCCGCAAAAGGAACGGTTTCAACACGGAATGCAAGCTCTCCACCAACTGTTCCTCCACCTCCTTTTGTATGCTTTCGTCCTGGCCCTCTGCCAAGCCAAAGTCGAACCATTTCTGGAAAAGGTCCAAGTCCTTGAAAATGTCTGGCAAAATGAAATTGAGCAAGCTCCAGAGCTCGCTCAAGTTGTTTTGCAAAGGTGTCCCCGTGAGAAGCAATCTGTTGGCGGAGTCCAACTTTTTCAACTGCTGAATGAGGGTGCACTCAAAGTTTTTGAGCCGGTGGCCCTCGTCCACTACTAGGTACGACCACAGCACCGGCTTGAACCGTTTGAAGTCCTTTACAATCATTTCGTACGAGGTGACGACGACTTCGGCGCCGCTGAGCTTTTTCATGTTGCGGTCCTGTTTGAGGCCGTGGTAGAGGAGGGTTTTAAGCGACGGCGCAAAGTTGCCAATTTCGTCGATCCAGTTGTGGAGGGTTGACAAGGGAGCCACCACCAAAAAAGGACCCTTGACTTTGTTTTCCTTCAAGTGACACAATAGAGCAATGCACTGCAACGTTTTGCCCAACCCCATTTCGTCGGCCAAGATGCCGTTTAGGCCGTTTTCGTACAAGGAGACGAGCCAGCCGAGCCCGTCCAACTGGTAGTCCTTCATTTCGCCTCTTACGAGATTTGGCTGTTTCTGGCAATGTGACGACTGTGCAGCTTCTAGCCGGTGACGTGCATTGCCGGAGTCGCGCTCGAGCATGCTGTCTACGATGATTTGCGAGTACACCTGCGACTGCAGGATGAGTCGCTTGAGCCGCTCGAGCTTGTCGCTGGTGGACAAGGAGTCGAGGGTTGGGTCGGTGTGCATCGCGTTGCTGCACCCGTGTCATGTGACGAAGATGACAGTGCGGGTCTGCGTCGCGTCTGCAGGCGAAACAACTGTCTGCAGTACACCGTTTCCAATTGCGTCGCACAATTGTGTGTCCTGATAACGGCCTGCAGCCAGTATGCGGGCTCGCATACGTAATAAATCTCCGTCATGTAACGAGCCCAACGTTGACCGATGCAGGCGCCGTACTTGTACCGATGCTCGCCCGGCGTCTTTTTACTAAGCACTTTGGCCACAGCCTCCGAACCATGGGTCGCGAAAACATTTTGCATTACCAGCTCGAGCACAGCAACGAGACGGACTTGCCGTCGCTCCCCAGCGTAACCAAGCCGCAGGGCCACCTGAACTTTCCCTTTACGCTTTCACGAGAGTCGACGATCCACGACTATTTTGAAAACAACAAGTTCTACGTTGAGCTGATCAAGCGGAACCACGGCAATGCCATTTTCGACCTCAACGAAAAGGGCCAGAAACCACACACGCTCTGGATCGGGTGCTCCGACTCACGTGCGGGCGAGCTGTGCTTGGCCACGTTGCCGGGCGAGGTGTTTACGCACCGCAACATCGCCAATGTCGTCACCGCCAACGACGTCTCGAGCCAGGGAGTCATCCAGTTCGCGGTGGATGTGCTCAAGGTGCGGAAAATCATTGTGTGCGGCCACACGGACTGCGGCGGCATCTGGGCGTCGCTCTCGAACAAGCGCATCGGCGGCGTTTTGGACTTGTGGCTCAACCCGATTCGGCACATTCGTGCCGCCAACGTCAAGGAGTTGGATGCGCTCAAGGGCGACCCCAAGGCGCGTGCGAGGCGGCTCGCAGAGTTGAATGTGCTTCTGCTGGTCTTGGCGCTCAAAAGACACCCGAGCGCGCTGATGGCCTTGCGCAAGGGCGAGATTGAGGTGTGGGGGCTCATGTACAACGTAGGCACTGGCTTGCTCTACGAGGTGGAGGTGCCCGACGACGAGTTCCTGGACTTGTTCCACGTGGACGACGAGCACGAGGACGAGCACCACTGATATTTATAGGTTATAGACGGACACCACCCACGCAGGTTATAGACGGACACCACCCACGCAGGTTATAGACGGACACCACCGACACTCAGGTCATAGACGGAGCAGTGAGTGGTGGCGTGTAGGCATTCAAGGTGTGGTGGTTTCGAGCAATGAAGTTACGAATGATGTGTGCCGTGGGATCGAGTGAGTCGTTGCGCGGTTGAATAACCAGATGAACGTTATCAAGGCAACTTGCCATTTGCGAGTATCCGTCTAATTCTCTTGCTTGAGCCAACTCTGCCCCGCGGTTGCCCCGCGGTTGCCCCACCACTGCCCCACCACTGCCCCACCACTGCCCCACCACTGCCCCGCTTGCCACATTCCCGCCTCGCTTACAAACGCCCTGCTCAATCGCTCTATTCGTACTCACCACCTAACCCTTTACGTGGTGTCCCAGCGCAAGTTGAAGCGCCCCTCAGGCACCTCGTACTCCTCAATCGCCAGGAGCACGCCCTCGGCCGTGGACGCCACCTTTATGATGTCGCCGTTTTTCTTTGACACAAACTCCAGCGCAATGGCATCGCTGACAAACTTCAAGAAGTTGTCATAAAAGCCGTCAATGTTGAACAAGACAATGGGCTTGTTGTGAATGTTGAGCTGGTGCCAGGTGACAACCTCCATCAACTCCTCCATGGTGCCGTACCCGCCGGGCAACGCGACAAAGGCACTGGCCTCCTCGCCCATGAGTCGCTTGCGCGTGTGCATGTCCTTGACAAGCGTTGTCTTGCCGTACTCTGCCGAGTCAGGGAGCGGGGTCAGCCCGTCGTGGTTGTCGATGCCGTCCTTCAATTTGGCATTGGTTTCCTCGGTGCGCTCCCTCGAGATGAGTGCCTCGGGGATGATTCCGTGGACGTAGCCGCCGCTGGAGGCGCACCCACGTGCCACGGCGCCCATAAGTCCGGTGGACCCGCCGCCGTAGACCAAACCCCAGTTTTTCGCAGCCAACATCTTGCCCAATTTGGACGCCTCCTCGGCGTACTTGTCGCTTTTCCCAAACGAGGAGCCGCAGAAGACGCAGACTGTTTTCTCGTGTGTCGCCGTCATGTCGAGCTACGGTCTGGTGTGTTCTTATAGTTGTGGATATTAGATAATGCAGGTCGCCGCGGCACGCCGCGGCAGATACCGACTGCGGGTCAAACGTATGGGATATTTGTGGCAAGTGGATCGGAAGCCGCTGATAATCGGTCCGTCACCGGCCATGGCGACCACGCCAATTTCAACTGACGGAATCACCAAACACGAGTCACCATTGTTAGTGACAACCAATTGTGACAACGAAGACTCACACCAATAACACAGCAAAAACACCAATAGTCGCAACTATCAATAGACTGCTTCATCCACTTTCGCTTGGCAGAATGGACTCCGCGTTTATCGACGCGGTGGTTTCTGCAGTACATACACGAAATGGCGACTCTACTGCAGCTCGAGGACCTCCAGCTCGCCCAGGACACGTCCTACATGAGCAGCGACCTTGACTCAGTTCTTTCGTTGGACACGAGAGCCACTTCAATGCTCCTGCGGCAGCCGAAAGCGGCAATGCCCGCGGCAGCGTTGCACAGTCACATTGGCGCGGGCGCTGTGGCGTTGAGCAACGTGCTTGACTGTTTGGAGGACATGGCGCGGCAGGAGACGCGTTTGATTGAGGAGGCGTTGGAGCTGTTTGTTGCCGATGTCTCTGAGTCATTGCCCTACAATACCCATGTGATGCAACTTTGACTGATATGAAGAGCTGGGACGTGACTACGATACACTGGACTGGCGAGGACTTGAATCGGTTGACTAGGACACGACGAGATTCCAGCGACAAAAAATGACTCGTGGGGCTGCGACATGACTCGACTGGTCCAGATCACGTGATCACGCATGGTGAATGTAAAGCTCCAGCTCCAGCGGGCGCGGCTGTGCGTGGCGCAGCTCGCAGAGGTCGCCGACGAGCGCAGCCGCTTGCGCTCTCTTGAACTTACCCCGCTGGCGAGGGACAATGCCGACTTGGAGAGTTTGGCCCTGGAGACGCAAAAGGCATTGCTGCAGTTGCTGCAGGACGCCGGGGAGAACCCAGACGCCGCCGCTGGCGTAGCTGCCGTGGCGGAGGAGTACGCGGGCGTGCTCAAGGCACTTGAGTCCGACCCCGCAGTTGACGTGGGGCAGTTTGCGTTCAAGGTGGAGTTTACCCCGAAAAAGACTGTGCGGTTCCAGGACAACCCCGACGACGCCGAGATGCGCAGCCAGCTCATGGGCACGGCGCAGTTTAGACCGTACACCGACGACGATGAAAACACGCTCCTGTCGGTGGACACCACCAACCAGACGCTTTTCGCGCAGAGCCAGCAGCTCTTGATGGCGCAGGACGAGGACTTGGGGCAGCTCCACCAGCTGATCAAGATACAGCACGCCATGGGGCTCGACATGAACGAAGAGTTGGACAACCACTTGGTGCTCCTCAACGACTTGGAGCGCGGCGTCGACGGTTCGAGCAGCCGGCTCCGGCGCGCCAACGCGGGGATCCGCAGCTTCCGTCGCAAGGTCCAAGAAAATGGTAGTTTGGTGACAATTGTGGTGTTGACGGTGATTTTGGTGTTGCTCTTGGTGGTGCTCAACTGATGTAGACTATGAATGGGATGAACGGGGATAGAACAAGTGGTTAAGTTTGGGCGATGGTGTGGTGACTGAGGCACGTCAGCCTTTGAATCGAGACTGCTCCAAATGTCTTGTTTAAATTTGGATTCCAAACGATTTCACTATGCGTGCCATTTGGTCCGACATGTAGGTCGATACTTAGACGCTGCGAAATTCAGCTTTTCAACTTTTAACAACTGCGAGCTCACACGTTATATGCGTTCGAATTGTGAACACGATCTTACTCCTGACTTTTCCGGTTTCGCTTTTGATATGCAGCCTAGAATCACAATTCGTACTTGGACCCCTCGTTGCAACTCAATTGCGAATACGCACTCGCTCTCCCCGCAAACTTCGTTCACCTACGGGTTTCGCGTTGCCCGCTTTACCCAAACTGCCCCGCGATTTCCCACTTCACTATTTGTCTGCCCCACTTTTCCCCACTTCGCTACCCATCTGCCCCACTTCACTACCCATCTGCCCCACTTCACTACCCATCTGCCCCACTTCTCCTCACCCGCTTCTTTGCGCCAACCCACCTACGAAACCCCTCACCCATGTATTACTAAAAGTTGAAGTCCTCGCTTTCCTCCTCGGACTCTGTGAAGAACCAGATGAACACGATAATGTCGCCGTACACTAGGAGCCCGCCCGCAATGCTCATCACCGTCAGCCCCAACCCAATCAAGTTGGTGTGGTACATCGTCAAGGGCAACAGAATGCCGCTCACAAGCAACACTCCCGTCAAAAACTTGCCCAATTCTTGGAGCGGCGACGGTGTGTGGCCGTGGTCGTTGCTAAATGTGAGGAAGTCGTCCTTTGTGCTCTCAATGGTTGATGAGATGATGTTGGGCAACGGCGCCGCTAGGAACACCGCTATAACCCATAGCGGGCGCCAGTTGTTGTAGAGCGCACACGAAAGAAGGATGAGGAGGAACCCGAGCGCTAAAAACGCCAGCAAGAATATAATCTTGTTTAGTGGGTTCATCAGTGTGCAGGTGAGAAACTGCCCCATTAGCCAAACCAGTCACCGTCTCAACCTATAATCACAATCCAGTCACCATTAATTATTATTTCCAAAACCAGCCGCCCTTGTCGGGCTCCTCGACCCACTCAGTTGACCCAAATGGCCGCCGCTTCACCGTGGTGGTAGTCACGCTGTCGCCGTCGGCAAAAACCTCCGTGCGCGACTCCTTGACAACCTCCTCCTTGTCCTCAAAATTGGTGTTGGAAATCAGCTTCACAGCCACAGAAATGACATTCCGGTCAGCCTTATCGGCCGACTCCATCCGGCGCTTCAGCCGCAAATTCTCAAACATCGTGTTGCGAAAGTCCAAATAATCAGTAAACTGCCGGAAAAAGCGGCCCTGGTCACCCACCGTTACACCTTGGTCGTTGGAGCCGCGCGCAGCCTCCTCAAACGCCTCCTTGGTCAACACTTGCCCTCGGTTCTCAGGTGGCACCTCGGAACTCGGAAACAAACACCGCCAGCGGCCTTCAGTGTCCCACACCGAGACACCTTTCTTCTTCGCACATTCATTGTACTGGCGCACCGAGGGTCCGGAAACCGAAAAAAGCCCAAACGGCGATCTGCCAAAAAACCCAAACCGGGGCCTCTCTGACTCGGCCGCATGGGACTGGTACGGGCGGTTGAAAAACTGGTCCACCGTCTCTTGACCCCACTCCAAATTGCCCCACTTGTCCATAAAGGGCAACTCCTTCAACCACTCGTCGCCCAACGCATACGTGTGGCCCACAAGCAGCCGCGTCACGTCGGACGCCTTGTTGAAAAAACGATCAATGTCGTCATCGTACGGTGAGAGTGACTCGGAGTCGGGCTTCTTCATCTTCTTTTCCTGCAGTACGGCGTGATTGCTGCAAAACCTCGCCACTACCCCTGATATTGTGCAAACTCCTTGCGACCAGAAACCTGGCGTAGGCGGCCATACAATCGGTAATCGCGAATTTCCGCCTCATGCTCAAGCGCACCAAGCTGCACGGCAATGGGGTCCGCGGGTATGTGGGGCAAAAACTCCTCGTCCGACAGCAAATCAAACAGCTTGTGAAGATAAAACTGCTGAATGTGCCGCTTGTGTCTCATGTGAGCGGTACCGTGTTTCGCCGGGCGTCCAACATAAGGCATGTTGAAAATTTGCGGCAATAGCTAGATGATATTGCCTGCAGGTCTCGACGTCAAGCGTTAAACAGCCTTTGTGGTTTTGCCAATTTGTGCGGGAAATGCGGAAGATCCCACAGCTTTTCTCGGCTTTTTCGCTAAAAAGCAAGCCGAAGAGTTTGCTGCGCAGGTCGATCCAGCCGCTGGCGCCCGCCAGAACACGTTTTGCGCCAAGTCCGACGGGATTTCTACATTTGGGTTCTTTGCGCACCGCTTTGTACAATTACTTGCTTGCAAAAAGCACAAATGGGCAATTTGTTTTGAGATTGGAGGACACAGACCAGCTGCGACTCGTTCCTGGCGCCGAAGAGTCAATCTATGAGTCGCTAGCGTGGGCAGGACTCAATCCGGATGAGTCACCTGCTGGTGGGGGACCCATGGGCCCTTACCGCCAGTCTGATCGGGTCCACATCTACAAGGAGTATGCCGAGCAGTTGATTCAGTCTGGCCACGCATATAAGTGTTTTTGCTCAAAGGAGCGCTTGTTGCATCTTCGCGAAACCGCGATGCAGCTAAAACCGCCAACCACGGTGACGTATGACCGAAATTGTTTTCGAAATCCGAGGGCAGACGTGACTGACTACACCATCCGCTTCAAAGCGCCTGACACATACAAGTCGTTTACGGATTTGCTACACGGCTCGCTCAATCTCCAGCCACAAATTAACAATGCCGATCGCCGGTTTGACGATTTTGTAATTGTCAAGTCGGATGGTCTCCCAACGTACCACTTTGCCAATGTCGTGGATGATCATTTGATGCAGATTACACATGTTTTACGCGGAGAGGAGTGGCTCAGCTCTACTCCTAAACACGTGGCTTTGTATCAGGCCTTTGGTTGGACTCCGCCGCAATTTATACATATCCCCTTGCTCACGTCATTGCAGGACCGCAAATTGCTGAAACGGCTGGGAGACACTGGAATCGACGCGCTCAAAAGTAAAGGGATACTCCCAGAAGCCCTCACCAATTTCTGTGCTCTTTTTGGATGGGCGCCTCCGAGACCGGAAAAAGGCAAACCCACGAGCGAAGTCATGACGTTGGCGGACTTGGAGAAGCGATTTTCGCTCGATTTCTTGACCAAGGGCAACGCAAAAGTGAAGGACAGCAAGTTGTACTTTTTCAACAAGCACCACTTGAGTAGGAGAATCAGCGACCAGACAATGCTAAGGAAGTTGGTTGAAAACAACTATGAAAAATTCAACGGGGAGACGGGAAATAGATTTTCTAAGGAGTACTTCAAGAAAACCTTGCAGGCGGTTGGGCCGTCTCTCACCACTGTGAATGACTTGACAAAAGCCCACGCGTACCTTTTCGGCGAAATCGACTCGCAACAATTCAAAGAGTCATCGGATCCATCGTATTTGCCCATTTTGCGGCTTTTGGAGGAGCCTCCGTTCGCTGTTGAAGAGGTTGCCAACGCCAATCCACACATTGAGAAAAAAGCCATTTTCAAAGCGGCTCGATTCGCGTTGTCCGGCGGTGTCCCTGGCATCACGCTCCCCGTTTTGTGCGAGCTCATTGGCGAAGAAGAAACGAAACGGCGCATACAAAACGCCATTGCATACTTGAGTAAGTTGCCACTGTAAATAGCCCATTATTTATCTATAACTCAAGCTTTCGCATGCCGAGGTCTGCTTTTGAATCGAGGAGCGGGCCAGTAAATATGCAGTGGATGGCCATTTCAGGATGGTAGTAGAGCCCTGTGAGCAACTTCGGCGTCACCAAGAAATACTGTGAGCTGCCTTTGCGGCACGCTGTGTGCACCAAGTATTTGTGTGAAAGCTTTTCGTTTTTAGGGTCCATACCCTGGTTGATTTCGTCAACGATGCGAATTGGCGCGTGGGTGAGCCCCTGGAGCGACATGATGAAGAAAATGGTGGAAACAGCCCGCTCGCCGCCCGATTGCAGCTGGTGGTCCAACACCTTGAGCTCGGAGTTCTCGCGAAACTTCACCATAATCTCCAATTTCCAGTTTCGGAACCGCTCGCTCTTCACCAACCGCACCTCGCCATCGCTTGCAACAAGCACAAACCGCTTCCTGAAGGCCGCACTCACTTTTGCAACCGCCTCGGACAAGTCCCGCAGCCAGGGTCCCAAAATGGACTCAATTCTCTCACCGAGAAGCTCGTGGCGCTTGGACACAAGAGGCAACTCGCGGTTGGCATTCTCCAACTGCGCCCGCTTCTCCTTGAGCAACTCCATCGAGCCGCTGTCAGCGTGAGCCAACACGGAAATGTCGTCCTCGAGGTGTCCGATTCGAGCCAAAATGTATGCTTCGCTGAGGTGGTCTTCAGACAAGTACCTTTCCGCCAACTCCTTCACCTGCTCGCGCTCCTCGGGCGTGAGGTTTTGGTTCTGGATCTCTTTGGCCGCGTCGCTCGACTTGTACGCATTGTACTGCTGCTTCGCCTGCTCATAGACGTTTTGCAAAGCGGCGCGCTTCTCCTCGAGCCCCTTGGCCAAGGTTTGGTGGCCAACAACTCTGTTTTCGGCCTGCGCAACGTACACTTCGGCGCACTTTAGCTCAACCACAGCAGCAGCCACCTTGTCGTATAGAGACGCCAAGTTCCCCAGAGCGCTCGCCTGTGCGAGAAACGCATCCAAAAGCCGCGACTCGGCCTCGGCGACATGCTCCGTGTGGTCCTCGTTCATGGCCCTTTCGAGTCTTGCAATCTTCAGCTCGAGGTGCTTCACTGTGTCCTCGACTTTCAGCCGCGCATCCTTCTTTTTTCGTAGCGCCACAACCTGCTCGTCCAAGTCCTTGAGGCGCTCGCCCACCTCCAAAATGGCCTCTCGGCACGTCTTCTGGCGCTCCTTCACGGGCCCCTCGCCCTCTTGAAGCTTCTCGATTTCCCTTTTGAGCAGCGTCATGGTGTTGACGATGCTGCGCTTCATGTCGGGCGTCAAACCCTCGGACCCCATAATCTGTGCCTCGTGGATGTGTTCGGTGCTGTAGAAGAGCTGTCTCGACCCGAAGTTCGAGCGGCTCACCTTGAACAAGCTGTTCTCGACAATAAACTTGAAAAAGGGCACCTTGCCCGACGAGCCCGGCTTGAGAAATCGCTCGATCACCTCGGGCTTGATGGGCCGCGTCGCCACAGGAATCACGTCGAGCTGTGCGCTCCTTTTCAACGCATTCACAAGGTGCTCGGGCCCACGCACAAAGTCAGACAAGTACCCGTCGAACCCCAACTTTTGTAGCTGGTCCGACGTCAAAACGGGCACTGCCGGCTCGCCGCGGGCCATGACCCGCATGGGCGCGTTGATTTCACGGGGCAAGAGCGCCGACACGTGGCTGTACGCCGCCTCGTTCTCGAAAAAGAGCGCAAACAAGGAGTTGTTGTCAATCACCTTCTCCACGTACTTTGCGTACTTGTGGTCGGTGACGTGGCACGAGACGACGGGGCACTCGAAGTAGCGGAGCTGCTTCTCGCGGCGGATCCGCCGTAGAAACGTGTGTGCCTTGTATGCGCTCTGGGTGAGCGACGCCGTGAAGTGGCCGCTGGGCATGTTGAGCACCTCGATGCGGTCGTTGCTTTCCAAGCGGCGCTTCTCCTCCTTGAACAGGGTGTGTTTGCGCTCGATGTTGCGGGCCACGGTCTCCAACTCAAACTTGGCAGAGTCAATCTCGTCCTCGAGCCGGATCTTCTCGTCGTGCTCCTCCTGTCGTCGGCTGAGCAACGAGGCGAGAAGGCGCTCGTCCACAGGGGGCAACGCGGCCAACCTCGCCGACCTGTCGCGCAAGTCGTCCTTTGCCTTTTGCACGTCCTTTTTCAAGCCGTCGGCGCGGTTGAGCACGCTGTCGCGTTCTGCTTTGAGCGACGCAATGTCCAGGGCTGCGTCGTGCGTTGCCGCCGCTGCTGCGTCCAAATCGCGCCTGAGCGCCTCGACCCGCAGGCGGACGGCGGCCACCTCTGCCGCAGCCGTTTCTCTTTTCTGGAGCGCGCTTTCGGCGCCGCGCTGGAGCGGCTGCATCTTTGCAGCGAACTTCTGGAGCTCCGCCTTTGCGTCCGCGCGCGTCTTCTTCAAGTCCTTGAGCTGCTCCTTGAGCTCGTGCAACTTGGCAAAGGGCAAAAGCTTCCGGTGGAGCGCAATCTCGCGCACCTTGTGCTCGTACTCCTGGAACTTGCGCGCCTCGTGCTCGAACTTCTCCACGTCCGCGGCCAAGGTGCGTACTCTGTCGCTGAGGCCGTTTAGCGTGCTGGCCACGGCCACACGCTCCTCGTCCAACTCCGCCAACGCCATGTGCTTCTGGAGCAACGTGCTGTCGCCAATGGTGCGCTCCGTCTCCACAAGGAGCTTTTCCGGCGAGAGCGACGCAAACTCCGCCACGCGCTCCTGCGGGAGGAAATGGCACAAGTTGTCGAGCTGGATACCAAAGCCACGCACAAGCTGCCGCACGTGGTCCGCCAGCGCCACGTTGCCGCTGACGCGCCACTTTGATTTCGTCAGGCGGAGCGTGAGCTTCCGCTCAATCACCACGTCGGGGAGCCCGTCCAAGTTTTTGAGCGTCACCTCGATGGTGCTCTCGGACTCGCCCGACTTTATCATTGAGTCGAGGCTTTTCCGGCGGATCATGTCGACCTTGCCGCCGAGCCCCAAGCACACGGCGGCGACGAGGGTGGATTTTCCGGTGCCGTTGGGCCCGATGATCATGTTGAGGGTTGGCGAGAGCGCGAACTCGCCAAAGGCGTAGGTGGTGAAGTTCCAGACGCGCACGCGCACGAGGTGGCCCGGCCTGTGGCGCTGTGGCCGCGGGCGCTTGCGCAGCGAGTCGGGCCGCATGCCCGTTCTGGTTGGTGGTCACGTGATTTAACACGTGACGTGTTGTTTACAATGGTATGTGCCACGCCGCTAACGCCAGTCGAGCACAAAGACGTACAAGGACGCGTTTGCCCTTTTCGACAAGAAGGGAACAGGCAGGATCCCCGTCGAGCACCTCGGCGACCTCTTGCGCGCCGTGGGCCAGAACCCCACGCTCGCCGAGATTGCAGAGTTGCAGGCGGACATCAAGCTGAGCGAGTTTGACTTTGACACGTACCGCAAGATCATCGACCGGCCCGACGGCTTCAAGCCGTTGGGTCTTCCCGAGGACTACATCAAGGGCTTCCAGGTTTTCGACAAGGAGCAGACGGGGTACATTGGCGTTGGCGAGTTGCGGTACATTTTGACGTCGATTGGCGAGAAGTTGAGCGACGCGGAGGTGGACGAGTTGTTGAAGGGCGTCACTGTGAATGGCGACGGCAACGTGGACTACGTGGAGTTTGTCAAGTCGATTTTGGACCAATGAACGGGACTAGCAGCAGTGTAGGCGGGTTCGACGGGTGCGTTTTCGCACGAAAAAGACGTCCTGCAAATGGACCCACTTCGAGATGAGCGGTTCCACCTCGCCACGCCCGACCGGCTCCGCTTCGTCGCCGCGTCCGGGGCGTTTGTCGGCGCCGGGCTGGGCTTCTACGCCGGCATAAAGCAGGCTTCCATGCGCTACCTCACGGAAAACGCCCACCGGCTCCCGAAAACGGTGGGCGGGTGGTACTTTTACCACAAGAAAAAGAACTACGTCATGATCATGGGCGGGCTCCGCGGGGCCGTGCTGCTCGCGGCGCGGTACTCCGCGGCGGTGGCGGCGTTTTTCGCTGCCGAGGCGCTTTTCGACAAGGTGCGCCGCACGCGGGACTTGTTCTCCACCGCCGCGGCGGCCGCGGCCGGGGCGTGGGGCTACGGCGCGTACAGGCACATGAGCACGGTGCAGACGGTGGGCTACGTAAGGCGCGGGGCAGTGGTGGGGCTCGGGCTCGGGCTCGTGCAAGACGCCATGGTGCACGCCCGCGGCGGCCACGTGTGGTACCTCACTCGTCCAACTCCACGGGGTACTTGAGGATGGCGGCCGCGCCGGTCAAGCGGGCCAACTCCTCGCCGGACTCGTGCTGGGTGGAAAACACAAACACCTCGCCGCCGGCGCGCTTGACGGCGTCGCTGAGGCGGATGTAGTGCCTGCGCTCGGCGACGCTGTCGCTGCGGAAGAGCGCGTCGGTGAGCAAGAGGCTCTGGACGGCGCCGAGCTCGACCGCCTGCTCCACCTCGCGAGGCCCGTACCACGCCCGGCCGTCGTCGGCGCCGAGCACCTTCTGGAACTCGCTGAAGACGGCCGCCTCGCGCGCGAACTTGGTGTCCGCGAGGCTCCTCTGCACGCCGGGGTCCTGGAGCACCTCCTCGAGGCCCTGGAGGTAGCCCGTGGACGAGTGCGCCACGAGCAACTTGCCGCGGTTTTTTAAGACGCTCTTGTTGTCGGCGGCCACGGCCGCGGCCACGATGGCCTGCTCCAACGCCGCCGCGGTGAAGCCGGGCAGCGCCAACACAACCACCTTGAGCTTGTCAAAGTCAAAGTTGCGCAACACCGTCTGCAGCACGAGCTCGAGGAACTTGGCCATGCTCCGGTCGTGGCTGCTGCCGTCGCGGCCCTTTTTCGGAATCAGCCTCTCGATCTTGTTGCGCAACACCGTCATGTTGTCCGTCACTAGACACAAGTGCGCCACGCCCTCCTCCAACACCACCGCGCCCACCTCCGCGCGCCGCTCAATCAGCAGCGCCTCCGCCACCAACCGCACGCTCACGGCGTCCCACTCGGCCTTGGCGAGCGTGAGCTTCTTGTGGAGCTGCACCTCCGCGGTGTGGAAGCTCTGGTTCGGCACGTGCTCGTGCTGCTGCGTCGTCTTGCCCGAAACCCGCATCACCTCGTCGCTCGGCGCATAGTCCACGCTCTGCACTCGGAGCCGGAGCCGGAGCAACCGCCGCTCGCTCTTGGACCCCTCGGTTTTCTTGACGTTGCGGAACGTGCTGAGCTCGAGCTCGTCGCCCGCCTGTATGAGGTTGTAGAGCTGCCATAAGTCCTCCTTGTCCTGCGGAACGAGGGCAATCAGCCCCGACTTGTCTTTTTCTAGCGCAACGGTCCGTGTAAGTAGCTTCATATGCAGGGACGGGACCAGATGGGCATTAATGGGATAGGCATCCAAGAACTAATGTTGAGGTGTAGAGTGTGATGTCGCTGTAAAAGCGCAATCCCGGTGACGACCACAATGGCCAATCTGTGGGTTGTCAAGTGGCCGTCAAGGTCTGAAGCGTGGCAGCCCTTCTGTAACTATGGTGTGACAGGGCCCAGGCCGAGGCGATGGCCTCCAAAACTTCAATGCGTCTCGAAAAATCATGTGATGGTTTCTGAGTCCACTAGCCAGGCCAGTGTTCGTGGCTCCGATTCGCATCTATCTTGATTTCGCTACTTGGATTCGAGCTTGATCGCGTTTCCATTGCCTCGTGTAGAGCCTTACACTTCCTGTGATTCGACAGCTCTCCCACTGGACCCAAGGCTGAACCACCCTGGGTGGATTTCCACACAACAGCCATCTGCGTAAGTGCAGATACACCAAACGTTACGTTCGCCGTTTCCATCTATAACCAAACATTGTGTTTGCCGTTTCCATCTATAAGCCAAACATTGTGTTCGCCGTTTCCATCTAAATACACCAAACATAAATGTTCGTCGTTCCCACCCAAATACACGAAACATTTTGTTCGCCGTTTTCACCCAAATATACCAAACACATGTTCGCCCTTTCCATCTAAATAAACCAAACACATGTTCGCCGTTTTCCACTCAAATACACCAATCATAATGTTCGCCGTTTTCATCTAAATACACCAAACATTATGTTCCCCGTTTCCATTTGAATAAACCAAACATTATGTTCGTCGTTTTCACCTAAATACCCCAAACACTATGTTCGCCTTTTCCACCCAAATACACCAAACGTTATGTTCGCCGTTTCCATCTATAACCAAACATTATGTTCGCCTTTTCACCTGAATTCCCAAAACATTATGTTCGCCGTTGCCACCTAAAAAATAAAACATTACGTTTGCCGTTTCCACCCAAATACACCAAATACATGTTCGCCGTTTCCACACAAATACACCAAACATTGACGTTCGCCATTTTTCACCTGAGTGCCCCTGGCCCTAGGCCCACGCAGTGCCCATCATCCCACCACCCAATTTACGTACAATCTCTAATCTTTCCGGCTTCACCAACTTCAATTCACGCCATCTCTAATCTTTTTGGCCCCACCATCTACAAACACGCCATCTCTAATCTTTTTGGCCCCACCATCTACAAACACTCCATCTTTGATCTTCTTGACCCCACAACTACGTACTACCATCTCTTGTCTTTCTGACTCCATCGCGTACGCCATCTCTTATCTTCTTGCCCCACCATTGATTACGCCATCACTGATCTTTCTGGCCCCACCATCACGTACGACCTCTCTTAACCCATCTTCCCACATCATGTACGCCATCTCTTTACGTCTTGGCCCCAACATCTACAATTGACGTACGCCATCCTGATATTCTCGACCCCACCATTTACGTGCACGCCATCTCTAATCCTTTGGTCCTATCACCTTACGCGCCATCTCTGATCTTTCTGGCCCCACCACCACGAACGCCCTCTCAACCCATCGTCCATCTACAACTTTGTACCTCTAACTTCTTAGCTCCCCACGTACGCCACTCCATCTCTGGCTTCATTAATTCACCTTGGCGCCCACAATGGTGCTGTTTCTGCACAACTCGCCGCGGCCATTCACCAACCTGGCCACCTTGCCGCCCTCGGTGTACGTCACCTCAAACGCCGGCGTCGTCGAGAACAGCGGCTGGATCGTCTCCCACACCTTCTTCTTGGGCGCCAACTGCTTCTCGGGCTCCGCGTCGTAGCCTTCAAAGAAAATCTTGTCGCCTGGCTTCGAGCCCTCGGGCGGGTTGACAAACTCCACCGTCTCCTCGTTCAGCGCACACAACACCATGGCGCACAGCTTGATGCCCCGCATCGTCACGGGCTTGAGGTTCGCCACAACAACAACAAAACGCTGCTGCATCTGCTCCAACGGAATGTACTTCACCAACCCCGAACACACCGTCCGCGGCCCCTCGGCGTCGCCCATGTCAATCGTCGACACGTACAACGAGTCCGCATCGGGGTGCTTCTCGGCTTTCTGGATGAAACCCACACGGAGGTCCACCATGCCAGGGTTGGGGGGAACAGCGGCGGCCGCCACTTTCGCCTGCTGCTCCGCCTTGGCCTTGGCCTTGGCGGCTTTTTTGGCCTTGGCGGCTTCCGCAGAGGCCTTCTTTTGCTCCTCACTGAGCTCGCCCTTGGCCTTTGCAGCCTCTTTGGCCTCTTTGGGCGCCGCCTTGGGCGCCTCCTTCTTCTCCTTTTTCTTCACCTCCCGCGGCACCTCTGCATTCAAATCCACAGCCAAGGCCTCGTCCTGGGGCACCTCCACCAAGGTATTTTGCACAAGGTCTGCCCAGCGAAGAATGTGCCGAAACTCGCCGTGCAGCGACGCGGGCCACTGGCGCGCCAAGGGCAAGACACGGGCGAAAACGTCCAAGTCGACCTTGGCCGGCGTGTGGCCCGTGACAAAGGTTTTCGTGCGGAGATTGGAATTCAAGATTTCAAGGTTCTCAGCCTCGTCCAATCTGCCGCCCAACGTGGCAAACTGCGACGCCAAGGCCTTGCCCTCGAGCGACAAGTCGGGAAACTTGATATCCGCCTTGGCCACGTCCTTGAGCGGCACCTTGGGGAACTTTTGAAGAAATGCCATGTCACGTGAGTAGTACATTAAGTTTCCATCTTGTAAAATAACCCATTCTCGTGCCGCACCTTGTCCAACGTCTCCATCATCAAAACCGTCTCGTGCCACGGCATCAAGTCGCACTCCAACTGGCCAGCTCCAATTGCGGCCGCAGCGGCATTAGCCTCGTGGATAAACCCAATGTGCCTCCCCTCGTCCTTGAAGTCGCTCGAGTACTTCCCAGTCACTTTAAGGTACTTTGGCCCGGCGGGGTTCTCGCTGTGCATCTCCAAAACGCCCTCGTCTCCTTCCACCCGCAAAAAAGGCTGCGGCCCATTCACCAAATTGGAACTCGTGGCAACGCACTGGCTCCCGTTCTCGTACCGCATCAAGATGGTGGAGAGATGGTCCACGCCGTCCTCCTTGTCCAAGGACAAGAACGACTTGACCTCAAAGGGCGTGTTTCCGTTCTGGTCCAAAAACAACCGCCCGTACGTCAACAGATAGATGCCCACGTCCAAAGTGGCGCCAGCAGCCAAGTTGATGTCCCGCGCCCGCGACAGTTTGGCCCAGCTTTTGATGTCGGCATTGAAGGAAAAGTCAGCAGTGACCCGATGCACTGTACCTAGTTTGCCCTCGAATACTAGCGACCGGGCAGCCAAAACCGCCGGCAAAAAGCGGGTCCACACCGCCTCCATGGCGAATTTGCCGCACTTTTTCGCAACGCCGAAAACCTCCCGCGCCTCTGCCGCCGTCACAGTAAACGGCTTTTCGCAAAGCACATGTTTGCCGCTTTCCAACGCTGCAATCGCCTGGGCCTTGTGGAACGAGTGCGGCGTGCCAATGTAAACAATGTCAATCTCTGGGTTCCGGAAAAAGTCGTCGTAGCTCTGGGCGGCGCATCCGTTGTTGCGCTTTGGCGCAATGTGCCTTTTGACGAAATCGGCCGCTTTCTCCACATTCAGGCTGCCGACAGCCACCACGCGGTGTGCCTTTACGTCATTGTCCTCAAGCAAGTCGCGGACAAACTGCCCGGAAATGTTTCCCGCTCCGAGTATTCCCCAATTGAGTGTTGAATCCATGTTGCATCCCCACAAAAAAAATGCAACAAGTGTGCATAGTTGTGGGGCAGGCAAAGTATATATAGATAAGCCCGTGCGGGGCCGCCATGGCGCCGTACCACAACGACATTGCGGAAGAGGGCTTCACGGTGATCCGGGGGTTCTTACCCCCGGAACTGGTGTCTGAGTACAAGGACGCCGCTCAGCGTGTGCTCAACCACGCCAGAGCGGGGCACTGGCCGCACGTGCGCACAAGAGGGAAACAGTTCCCGCCGTGGCCGGCAAACTTCTCGCCCGATATCTGGGGGGTCAGCGGCCTCTTGCACCCGAAATTGGGCGACATGTCGTTGCCGTTTCAGACCTTGTACGCTGACCAGCGGCTTTTGGACGTTGCGGGGAACATTTTGCAAACCGACAACAACGGCCTTTCAATGGAGCTTTTCAACATGTTGGTGAACCCGCTCACCGACTTTGGCTTGGACTGGCACAGAGACCACATCCGGCCCGAAGTGACCCCGGAAGTCGAGGCTGAGCAGTTGTTGCAGGACCCTTACGCGGGGACGCAGTTCAACTTGGCGCTCACAAGGGACAATTGCCTCATTGTCGTGCCAGGGTCGCACAAACGGGTGAGAACCGAGGGTGAACGAGAAACCACCTTGAACGACAAAAAGGGCCACATCCCCGGTCAAATCACCGTTGAATTGAACCCGGGAGATATCGTCTTTTACAACAGCAACATTTTGCACCGGGCTGAGTACTATGCCAAGGAACCCAGACTCACTTTGCATGGATCCTATGGTCATGTGGACCACGGCAAGGTGAGAGCAAAAGGTGTTCTTCAGCACGGCGTGGCGGAATGGCTCCCTGACTTTGAGCCGAGAAACGAGAACATGGCGCTTTTAAAGGGGAAATTGATGGCGTTGGCAAAACAATTCAAGGATGAGGATTTAGGGTTTTCGCTCGAAGGGTGATAGTCAAAAGAAACGAAGCTTGGTGTGAAGAGGATAAGGTTGTTTGAGCAATTGCGAGTTGACGAAAAGAGCTTGCTCTCAACACAACCCGATTGAATTGGACGTGAAATACGAAACATTGTAGCTTTCCTGAAAACGGTCAAATCAACGGTTCCGCTTAGGTTCGTTTGCAAATCCTCATTTTCACGAACTAATGTCAAAGACGAGAATTATCAAAACTCCGAATTACAAAAATTGAATAAAAGGTGAACAATGAGACAAACGCAAGGATTGTCAATCTTAACCAATACAAAAGCTTCCTTCAGCTGATAAACCTTAGCGAGTGTCTCACTTCTCGTGAAAAGACGTCTTAAGTGACTCAAGTGACTACATCCGTGCACCATATCCGCCTATGCTATGAACCAAGAGGCGGAGGCCAAGCCCGTATGTGCTCAAACACCTAATGTCAGAAACGTAAAAAAATCTCAAGAGCATGCAACCACTGCCACAAGGCGCACATGACTTGCGACGAGGCCAGGCCCTGCCAACGCTGTGTTTCAAAAGGGCTAGATGCAACTTGCCAAGATGCACCCCGCAAACGCAAAAAATACCTAGCTGACGTTCCAAGTGCCCTAATACAGCCCAGTGAGCCCCCCACGAGGCGACCATCGTCAGCGGTGTACCAGGCAACGCTATTCAATTCCGGCCCAGCTGCGGCTCCAAAACCGACTGATCAGTTGGAGTCGTTTCAATACCAGTCGGCACCTAACCGTAACGAGCGGAAACGCACAAATTTCCTTTCTCTGGCGGCTGATCTTGAATACAGCACGCTTTCCAACATTTTGCACGAAAACTTGATGCCCTTCAACTACACAACGCTGGCGACCCCCACCGAGGGTTCCCCGCACTCCACCAACATCCTGCCGGGGGTATCACCCGGAATGGGTCCCCAAAACGTCATTACGTCACCCCCTGCGTATGCAGAGAAGCCCAAACGCATGGTGCTGCAACGCACAGAAGATTTCATTAACCAATTCCATATTGGTGGGGGTGTCACGTTTCCAGAAACAGTTCAGGCCATTGAGGCTAGTCGCGTCGCCGACCCTACGGCGTTTTACGAGCGCAATGCCCAGCTGGCGCCATCCTTTGTTATTTCCCTGGTGCAGAATACGCTGAGCCTGGGTCTACAATTCTTTGAACCAGAGGGCATCTATGCAAACGTACAGAAGCCCTTTTCATACACTCCCGGCTTCCATCGCTTGATCGCTTACCTACGACTGCGTTTCCCGAAGGACATGCTCGTGAAAATGGCGGAGTCCATGGCGCTGTACCGCCCCTCATTTATTGCATGCACCAATCTGCTTCGGGAAGCAGATTTGATCTTTATGGAGCAGTGTTTCCAGCGCACGTTGCTCACGTATGACGAATTTATCAAGGTGAGCGGGACCCCTACCATTGTATGGCGCCGCACGGGCGAAATTGTGTACGTCGGCGAAGAGTTTTCTGTACTTACGGGATGGAGCAAAGAACAGTTGCTCGGCCCGCGACGCACCTTCATTGTGGAGTTGCTCGATGACAAGTCTGTGGTTGAGTACTTTCAGCTTTTCCTGCGAATTGCCTTTGGGGACTTTTTAGGGGCGACAATGACGGAGTGCACGCTTTTGACGCCAAAGCACGACGTCAAGGTGAGAACAGGGTGCATGTGGACGCTCAAGCGGGACGTGTTTGGCATCCCAATGATGATTATTGGCAACTTTTTGCCCATTGTGTAATTAATGTCACGTTCTAGTCACGCGCTTCCCACGTGCCATGAGTAGAGCTGGTCTTACTCTGCGTCTCGTGCTCTCTGTGGCCGTCATCTGCGTCGGGTCGCTTCAATTCGGCTACCACATGGCCGAGCTCAATGCGCCTGAGCTGGTCTTGTCCTGCAAATCCCCCAAACCGGGCCGGGTGCCGTACCTGGACTCCTATTTTGGCAAGCACGGCTACGCCCAGTGCATCCCATTGACGGCGGACCAGGTGGGGTTGGTCACGAGTATCTTCAGCATTGGCGGCTTGCTCGGATCCTTGTACGTGGGAAAAGTTGCCAATTCCATTGGGCGCCGCAAAACGGCGCTTCTCCACAATTTTATTTACGCTTTGGGCTCCTTTGTCAGCGGCGCCGCCAACTCGTACGTGGCGCTCGCTGCGGGCCGCTTCATTTCCGGAGCCGCTGCGGGGCTGGCGATTGTAATCACGTCGCTTTTCATCAATGAGATTGCCCCGCCGTCGTGCAAGGGCGTGTTGGGTCTGATGAACCAGGTGTCGATCAACGTGGGCATTTTGGCGACGCAGCTCTTGGCGTTGCGCTGGAGCAACGACAATGACTGGCGCTGGCTCTTGTTTGCCGCGTGTGGGATTGCCCTTTTCGGCCTCGTTGTGACCTTGTCCGTGGACGAGCTGCCCATGTGGCTTGCCGAAAACGGCAACTCTGGCGCGGCGTTTGCGGCGTTGCACCGCTTGCGCGGCGGCGAGTACGCCGATCTGCGCGCCGAGGTGAGCTCGTGGCAGCTGGAGGAGGGGCACAAAAGCGTGCTGTTGCAGCAGTACCTTGTGCGGCCCGAGTACAGACCCTCGCGCACCGTGGCCACGGGGATCCTCGTGTTGCAGCAGTTTTGCGGCATCAACTCCATCATTTTCTACGGGGTCTCCGTGCTTGTGAGCATTTTCCCCACCAAGTCGGCCTTGATCAATTGCGCCGTCTCCATTGTGAATTTGGTGGTGACATTCAGCGCGGCGCCGCTTGTGGACTCCCTTGGGCGCAAGCCGCTCTTGCTCACGTCCGTGGGGCTCATGGGCCTCCTGACGGTGCTGTTGGGGTTGGGGATCTTGTCGCAGAGCAGCTTTCTCAGCGTGGCGGGCACGTTTGTGTACATCACCTTCTTTGCGGTCGGTTTGGGCCCAATCCCGTTCTTGCTCGTGGGCGAGGTGACGCAGCCGCAGGCCAAGGCGCTGGCGCAGAGCTGGGGCGTTACGCTGAACTGGATCGCGACGTTTGTCGTGGGGTACACGTTCCCGGTGTTGATGAAGCACATTGGCGGCGCCGTGTACTTTATTTTCGCCGCCATGTGTGCGTTGACGTTTGTGTTTGTGCTGCGTGTCGTTCCAGAGACAAAGGGCCGGCACACGTACGAGGAGGTGTGGGGCTTGGCTACGTAGGTGAGTAAAACAAGTTTGTGAGGATGAACGAGGGTTACTTTTGGCTGTGAGGAGAACGATGGACAGAGGTGACGCTCGGCGAAGAGCGGACATGGGTTCAGTGCCCAAGATCGAGTTCGTACTAGTCAATGCTGAGGCACCCGAAGAGTCAATGAATAAGTGGCACACGGGGTTAAGGGCACACTAAGTCTAGGTGTTGGGTATTCGCTCTCTTGATGAACATATGGGACAGGTGCGTGAGTGGTGTGAAAGCGGGAATCCAGCCAAAGATCGACTCGTTGTAGCTTCAAGGAAAAGAGGTATTTCCAGACGCCGCTGGGATCCGTTGAGCTCCATCGATGACGAAATAAACATGTGGCCAGGTATTAAAGCTGTGAGCCATATCAATCGGACACATTGGCGGGTACAGAGGCACATTACAGTGGTCTCGTGGGTCACAAGGGAGAGCTGAGCCACTGCTCAAAATCAACGTTTTTGTACAATTCAATAAAGACGACTGTGGGCTGTCACGTAGACTGGGTCAAGGCGATATGAGAGCCAAGGGTATTGGCTGCGATCGACATGCGCAGTCGGCTTCAAATATGGCTTAGTTTAGTTAATTGCAAGGCTTTGTGCAATAATGACTACGTTGCAGTGTCGCCGGCAATTGAGCGCGAGACCAACTGGGTTAATGGGCGGGGCAGGTGTTAGGTGGGGCAGTTAAGCCCCACGTGACCACACGTGACCATTTCTAGGGCTGCGGGTCCCCTGCACACTTTGCCGATTGAAAAAATTTCAGACACAACCAATGCCCACCAGAGCCACGAAAACCAGAAAGCACAGAGGCCACGTCTCCGCCGGTTACGGTAGAATCGGGAAGCACAGAAAGAACCCCGGTGGCCGCGGTATGGCGGGTGGCCAGCACCACCACAGAACCAACTTGGACAAGTTCCACCCCGGCTACTTTGGCAAGGTGGGCATGAGACACTTCCACAAGCTCCAGAACCACTACTGGTGCCCCGTGCTCAACCTCGACAAGTTGTGGTCGTTGGTTGACGAGGACAAGAGAGAGGAGTACTTCAAGCTGGCGTCCGCGCTGGCTGCGCCCGTGATTGACACGTTGGCGCACGGCTACGGCAAGGTGTTGGGCAACGGCGAGTTGCCCAATGTGCCGGTTATTGTCAAGGCCCGCTTTGTCTCCAAGACGGCTGAGGAGAAGATTAGAGCGGCCGGCGGCGTGGTTGAGTTGATTGCGTAGTTTTGCTTGCGTAGTTATACATGAGTGCTGGTGAAGTTTTGTTTACTTTTGGCTGTTTACACTGCATATGCACAACGAAGAGAAGTGGCTGCCCTTGGCGGCGGTGCCCGAGCGCGTGCGGCTGCTCTTGGCGCTGGACGTGCCCGCGCAGCGCATGTTGGCCTTCACGCAGCTCGTCCGGCTCTTGAAGACGCAGCCCCGCACCGGGTGGGTCGACCGCGGGGTACCCCGCCCCCTCACCGAGAGCATCGCAGACCACATGTACCGCATGGCGGTCATCGCCATGGCGTTGCCCCGCGCCAAGGTCGACGTCGATCGCTGCGTGAAGATCGCCGTGGTGCACGACATGGCAGAGCTGCTCGTGGGCGACATCACGCCCTTTGGCGGCGTGTCCAAGCCGGAAAAACACAGACGCGAGTACGAGACGATGCAGTTGTTGCAGCTGATTGTCGCGCCGTACAACGCCGAGTTCGCCGACGAGCTCATGGACTTGTGGCTCGACTACGAGGAGATTAGAAGCGTCGAGGCCCAGTACGTCAAGGACATTGACAAGTTGGAGATGATCCAGCAGGCGTGGGACTACGAGCAGGATTTCGGGCGCAAGTACGACTTGGAGGAGTTTTACCAGTCGCGGCTGATGATCAAGACGGCCGAAATTGGCGCGCTCTGCGACGCCATTTTGGAGCAGCGGCACAAGTGGGCCGCGGGGCACTAGTCACGTGACTTGTTAACCATTAATAATGGCTAGTGGCGACTCCGGGCGGCCCCTTGTGCTCGACGAGAACGGGAAACCGTACGTACAATGCATCTAACCGTAGGTGTCGCTCGTGCAACACGTTGCTAGACTTTAACGCCGCCATGGGCATAAAGCCCAAGGCGGGGGCGGGGCAAATGGCGGGGCAAACGGCGGGGCAAACTGCGGGGCAGACGGCGGGGGCGGGGCAACAGGAACCCCCAGACGTCGAGGTGCTCGGCAGATCGAGCTGGACCCTTCTCCACGCCATGGCGGCCACGTACCCCGACAAACCCACCTCGCAGGAACAACGAGACTTGAAACAGTTTCTCAACCTCTTTGGCAACTTTTACCCCTGCTGGCACTGCGCATCGGACTTTCGCACCTACATGACAAAGAATGAGCCCGTGACGGAGTCGTCAGACAAGTTTGGCAAGTGGCTCTGCGACGCGCACAATGACGTGAACAAAAAGTTGGGGAAGCCCGAGTTTGACTGCAACTTGTGGAAGAAGCGGTGGCGCGACGGCTGGGACTGAGCAGATAGACCTGTAAATAGATGCACATATTGATGCATGTTGAAGCACAACGCATGCAACCAAGCTGTTAAGCGAAAGCAGACGCACACTCTTTGAGCACAGGTGAAGCAAGCAGATCAAATCCTTTCGTGTATTCAAAATATCCCCTTTATCCACTCCACCAACGACTGCTCAATGTTCTCCTTTGGCGGGTCGAAGCGGTCCTGGACCATTTGTTTCTTCAAAAGCACAACGCTGGGCACCTTCCCGACGGCGTACTTCATCATGAGCTCGCGCCCGCCCTCGTAGTCGCAATCGACGTTGGCCAATTCCACCGATTTGCTCGCGTCGAGGGGGTACTTTTTCGAGTCGCTCAAAACGTCAAAGAGCGCCTGCGTCACTGCATTGCATCTCTTGTCGCCGGGATGTGTGAAGTTGAGCAAGAGCGGGTCCTTGGTCAAAAGAATGGTGCTCAATTCGGAGTCCAGGCTGAAGTAGGTGGGGTACAACCTGTTTTTCGTTGTGATTTGCGACGCATTGGGCGGATAAATGAGCCGCTTGCTGCCGGGGAACCAAAACAGCCGCTTGGTTGAACGAGTGACAACGTTGAACATGGTCACGGGACTCGGCAAGCCCCGCCAATTACCACTTTAATTCATCGATTAAATAATTGGACATGCCGTGGCTGCTTACTAACCAAGCCACAGTGGCGCCGTCTGCAGGGAGATACCAACGTCAACATGTCTCTTCACCTCCTCGGCCCCACGCTCACCACCAAATCGGGAAATCTCGTAAAGCTTGGCACCGGCACCGGCACAAAGTGGCAGCACATCAAAAAGGGCCGCGGCGAGGCAGAAAAAGGCACCATTTTGCACGAATTGGTGGACTACTTGGCTCTGAGCATCAAACACGGCTTTAGACACATTGACACCGCCGAGATCTACACCACCCACCCGGAAGTTGCCCAGGCCATTGCAAAGTGCGGTGTCCCCCGCGAGGACTTGTTTATCACGACAAAGTACAACCCAGGTATCAAAAACCAAAAGGCCTTCCACAAGAGCGCCAGGGACGGGATCGACGCTGCGCTTGCTGAATTGGGGTTGAAGTACTTGGATTTGTACTTGATCCACTTTCCTTTCTTCACAGAAGAGTCGAGCCATGGCCAGACGTTGGAGACGCTCTGGAAGGACATTGTCCAGGCGAAGAAGGACGGGAAAGTGAGGTATATTGGTGTGTCTAACTTTTCTATGGAGCACATAGAAAAGATCAAGGCAGCCGCGGGCTCCAAGGAGTTTTACCCGCAGGTGAACCAGATTGAGTTTCACCCGTACTTGCAGAACCAAAGCAAGGGCATCTATCAGTACTGCAAGGAAAACGATATTCTCATCGAGGCGTACGGGCCGCTTTCGCCGCTTTTCAGAATGACCAAAGACGGTAAGGACATTGAGAACCACCCATTAAAGGCAGTGATCCCGGAGTTGGCGAAGAAGTACGACAAAACCGACGCCCAGATCCTTTTGCGCTACACTTTGCAAAAGGGAATTTTGCCGGTGACTACGAGCTCGCAGCCGCAAAGACAGCGCGAGGCGTTGGCGGTGTACGACTTTAGCTTGGACGACAGCGACGTAAAGCTCATTGACGACAAGGGCGCGAGCTTCTACTTCCGTGGCTTTTTTGAGGGATTGTTCCTGTTGGAGTAGCTGTGTAGAATGACGCATGGAATCATCTTGTGCAGCGTGCATTAGACATGCATGACACACACGTGACCATCATCAATGTGTGGTCGCTTTGCTCTAGGCATTGTACGTCGGCGAGGACTAACGGCAGAACATAACAGAGATTCCGCATCTCTTTGGGGAAGCAGTGGGCGCGCCGGTTCGCGAAACTGCAAATAACGAGTACTCCAACAACCAGTTCAAGATCCATGTTGCTTCGACCAACTACAACCCGCTGTACAACATCCCGCCGACGAGCGAGGCCGTCATTGTGTATCTGAGCCACGAAAATGCGTTTGAGGTTGAACCCAGCCGGTTTGGTGTTTTGCCGTTTTTCGCCAAACCAAAGGATCCCGAGCCCGTGAGCAAGGGCACCAAGGAGGGTCTCCCGTACTCGAAAGAGGTGCAGCAGCACCAGTCCAAGCTCTTCAATTGCCGCAAGGAGACAATTGCGCAGGATAAGTCGGTGTGGACGGCGTTTCGGGACTCGCACCGGTGCGTCGTCCCCATTCAGGGCTATTTTGAGTGGAAAACAACGAGAAACGACAAGCAGCCGTATTATGTTCATGCCAAAGACCGCCCGCTTTTGTTCCTCGCAGGGTTGTACTCCCACAACACCAACTACAACGGCACGGATTTGGTCAGCGGGGCATTTTTCTCCTCGTTTGCAATCATGACTGGACCCGGCAAGGGCAAGGACAAAAACGACTTTTCGTGGCTCCACTCGAGGAAACCAATAGTCTTGGAGCCTGGGACACAGGATTGGAACCTTTGGCTTGACAACCGGAAAAAGTGGGACGAAGTCGCTGAGGCGCTCAATGTAGAGACCAATCCCGGGTACAGTTGCATTGCGAGTCACCGCGTGGCGAAAAGCGTGGGAAACCCAGGCAACAAGGGCGCCGAAATCATCAAGGAGGAAAAGATCACCCAGCCGTCCATCAGCCTGTTCTTTGGGAAGCGAAAAAGTGACGAGGAGGAAGGTAAAAAGAGGGTCAAAGTGGAGAGAAAGGACGAGGACACGACGGGGACAAAGTGCAAAACTGAGCCAAATGCCGAGACGACTGAGTCGAAAGCCGAGATGACTCAGGCAAATGCCGAGGCGAATGCCGGTGAGCACAGAAGGCCGAGTCAGCCAAGACGCAGCCGTGACGACAAAGACGCTCATGACGAGCCGTGATGCACATCTCCTGGTCGTGCGTATCCCAACATGCTCAGAGCTTCGCTGCAGCGGGTCTTGACCCCCGCCCGGCTCAACAGCACGCAGCCGCTCTATTTAAACCCGCACAAGTGGAAAGGTCTCCCCGCCGACCAGATATTCGAGTTGCACGACCTCCGCAGAGCGGCGCTCAAGGACAAGTATGTGCCCAACGACGAGGAGCGCACCGCCATTCTCAGCACGTTCACGCTGTTGATTGACGCGCAGCGCAGCTTGAAGTACGTGTACGAAATTGACCATTTCCGGGAGAAGCTCCGCAACGACGAGCCCGTGGCGCAGGCGAATGCGCCGCCCAAATTGAGCAACATTTCCGTTGCCGGCCGCGGCGCCTCGTTGCACGAGCAGAGGCGCAACGAGCAGCTCCACAGGGTGCAGGCGTACGAGATGCCGCTTTTGGCGCAGTTTCGGCGGCCGTTTGTGCCGCCCAACCCGGCGGAGCGCCCCGTGGAGTTGACCTTTTTTTCTGACTTTGCCGACGGCGCGCAGAACCGCAAGGTGCAGCTCTCGGTCAAGCTCGGCAACTTGCAGCTCTCGCCGGCGCTGCAGCACAAGCTCAAGGTGATTGCGGGGAACAAGTTCTGCCACAACACGCAGACGCTCCACTTTGCGTGCACGCGGTTCCCGGGAGCGACGCAGAATGCGCGCTGGTTGGTGGAGCGCTTGAATGCGCTCGTGGCGGAGGCGCGCGACTTGACGGACGACTTTGCGGACATCCCCGTGAACACGCACAACAGTGTGAAGTTGCGGAAAAAGCCCGAGTTCCCGAAGGAGTGGCGGCGGCCCGAGGACGCCCCGCGGCAGCCCAACGCGCTCGTGCAGCAGTTGGTGAGCCGCGTCGTGCAGCAGAAGGACCGCGAGTATATAAAGAGCGTCTCGCCCTAGTGACGAGATTGTGGTGTACATAAATGATGAGTGGGTTTCTGGCGTTGAGCAGTGTGGTGAGTTGGTACGAGTGTAGTGTCTGAAAAACACTGTTGAGGTGGATCGTGTGAAGAGTGTTTGGTGGATGTGTGGTTTGGTGACGCTATGATAAGAAGGTTGAGTACGATCTGATGCCGGGACTAGATACAGACAAGTATGGTGGATATTGGTTCATTGGATGGCGAAGCATGAGGTAAAAAAAGATGATTGGGCACTGGATTGGGTCTTGAGGGTGCTTGGAGTAGTACATAGTTACGAGGCTGACAGGTGGGCAAACGTGTGAGCGTAAGAAGTGGTACACAGGGTCTAATAAGCATCACAATACCGGATCTTCATTGCCCTGGCCATTTGGTCCAAGGCACAGACCACACTCTGCTTGATTCCGAAACGGAGCTTCAGCGAGAATTAGGCGTTGCGCTCGTACCGGGCGCTCTAGCTGGGTTCAGTTATGGCGACTTGGAGCATTGTGGCGTGGTTCACAAGAACGATGGCGAAACAAGTGCTGACTGAGGTTGATGGTGTCGGCGTTGATCGCTGTCGTGTGACTTGTTTGAAAGCTATATCGAAATGGTGAATTTCGGAACAGACATCTGAATGGGATGTTCTTGAAGGATCCGCTCGTTTGAACTGATAACTGGATCGAAATTCACTATTCATACGTCGCTCCGTTATGGAGCCTGGTGTATGAGTACCACACTCACCATTTTCTCATGAACTGCAAACATTTGCTCAGAACGAGCACGACGCCCTGACATTTTACTTTGACAAACGATAGACAATCGCACTCTGACAATGTTCGTTGACGATCAAATGTAGACAGCTGTACCTTGAAACTAATTCTATGACGACTGTACTTCGACCTTGACAATTGACCTTGACAACTGTGCTCGGACAATTGGTTCTAGACAACTGTACTTTGAAAGCTGTACTTGGAAATTTACTCAGACATTCCACTTTGACGATTTGATCCAAACAACCGTCTTTGACATCAACTTGACATCTACTTGACATCTTCTTGACAATCCTTTCGACGATGAATCCAAACAACTGTTTTTTGACGTTCTACCTCGACATAGTGCATTGACGATTGAGTTCAGACAACTATGACGGTGGAATTCGAACAACTGTAATTTGACATTTACTTAATCATTGTACCTTGACATCTACTTAATCATTGTACCTTGACATTCTGCTTGAACATTCCATTGCAACTGTACTTTGACAAAGGTACTTTGACATCGACTTTGACACTCCACTGACAACTGTAATTTGCCAATTGATCTCAGACAATTGTACTCGACAAATGTACTTTGACAGTTGATTCAGACACTGCACCTCGACAAATGTACTTTGCTAATTGATCTCAGACAATTGTACTCGACAAATGTACTTTGACAGTTGATTCAGACACTGCACTTGACAAATGTACTTTGACAGTTGATTCAGACACTGCACCTCGACAAATGTACTTCGCCAAATGTTCTCAGACAAGTGCACTTGACAAATGTACTTTGCCAATTGATCTCAGACACTGTACTTTGACAATTTTGCGTTGACTTTCTACTTTGCCTTTTGTTGTGCATTTTGCTTTGCCATGTACTTTGCCCTGTTACTCAGCTGCCCGCACCTGCCCCGCCCCCATCTGCCCCGCCGCCCCACTTTCCCAATTGGCGGCGGTCAGGCCCATGGCTGCCCCTCTTCGTCGTCACGTGACATGCAGGCTGCTGCAACAACGTTGGACGACATCATCGAGGAGCTCCAGCTCAAGTACGAGCGCGCGGGCGGCGTGTTGGACGGCGCGGCGGTGCGCGAGATCCCCGCGCTCAGCACGCTCCGCAACGTGCACAAGCTCCTCGCGTCGCTTTCGAGCAACTTGGCAAAAGTGCAGGCACTCGACGCCGGCGTGCTAGCCGCCATAGACGCGGTGCGCCGCGGCCGCGCGAGCGAGCCCGCCGCCAAGCGCGCGAAAACAGAGCCCGTGCCCGTGCAGCAGGGCCTGTTTACGCAGGAGAACGACACACGGCTCAAAAACCCCAAGCTGGAGTTTGTGGGCGCGCAGAGCCTCAGCACCGAGGCCATCACCGAGCTCGGGTTGTACCTGGAGGAGACGGGGCTCGAGACGCAGGGCCACGACTACCTCAAGAAGAAGTACGGCGTGGCGCTGTACCCCACCAACGACTTGAAGGACTTGCTTCCGGGGGAGATCCCCGACGTGGACTTCAGCAAGAACAAGGCGCCCGCCAACCAGGTGCAGTTTCTGACGTTCCAGCTGTACATGGAGCTGTTTTTCCGGCCCTTTTCCGGAGAGGACTTGGCGTTTCTCAAGGAAAAGTACATCTTGCCTCCCGGCATGGAGAAGCTGGAGTACGACCCGACGGTGACGCCGTTCTTGATCCCGAAGCTCGGCCCGTTCTACGCCGACGTGTGGGCCGAGGAGGACGCGGCGCTCGGAGCCAAGTTGAGTTCCCCGGGCCCGCAGCACCCGCCCGTGGCTGCGTACCGCCCGCGGGGCACGTTCGAGCAGATCAACGACGACACGGTGCTCTCGGAGGAGATTTCGTGCGGGCCGCTTCTGAGCCGGCTTCTTCTGGCGGTGTTGAGCATCCACGAGGCGAAAAAGGGCGACACGCGCGTGAAGCCCGAGGAGCCCACGGAAACGCTTTCCGAGCGCGTGGCGACGCAGCTCGACAGCGACTACAGCGCCGTGAGCGAGGGCAACGACTTCCACTCGTTGGAGGAGCGCCTCAAGCGGGAGCTCAAGTACATTGGCATCTTCATGAGCCTCCCCGACACGGGCGAGGAGAAGCTCAAGCGGAGCAGCATCGTGGACACGGACGAGTGGCTACAAAACAGGGAGGACGACGAGGTGTGCGCAGAGATGCGGCAGCTCCAGGCGGAGCTCAAGGGCGCGGTGGCGCGCAACCGGATGCGGAAAAAGCCCCTCGTGCCGCTTTTGGAGGAGCAGCTCGCGTACCAGGAGTACAGCACGATTCTCGAGGACCTCGATAAGCAGGTGGACCTGGCGTACGTGAAGCGGCTCAAGGCCAAGAGCAAGAAGAAGAAGAGCCCGGAACAGGCGCCCGTGACCACGGCGCAGCAGCAGGCGGCCAACTCGGGCTTGCGCGCGCTCTTGGAGAAGCGCCTGCGCTGGATCGACAATATCGGCCGCTTGTTCAAGGCGCCCAAGGAAATGAAGCGCATCCCGACAGAGTCGGTGTTTAGCGCAGCGGTGCACCTGGACGAGGAGGATGCGGACGCGGACACGGAGACGCCAGGGAGCGTCGACGTGGTGTAGATTGGGATGGCTCGGTAATAGACGGAGACGGAATGATGGAACAAAAAGGTACAACGCACAGTAATTGGTGTAGATGGTGGGATCGTACGAGTGGCACAGCAGGAATGGGGCTGGCGAAGACGGTTGAAGAGCGAATAGGCCTGTGGTCTGAGTATGTCACCAGTTTCAGAGCTAACGTGAAGGACTTTTACTCGTCTAAACGTCTCAATTGCCGCACCGTGGTCACCAAACGGAAACACTCGAGATGAATATACTAACGCATTCTCGATTCCAACAAACAGCGCTGGCTCAACAGGCCCTTGATTTCAGTCGAGCCCTCTTGAAGAGGAACGCACGAGACTAAGATTGTCGAGGCGAGAAATGCGGAGTGTTGGGGATGTGAAGTAGGCGGTGAGTGCGATACATTACTTCACCTTTCAATTGGTTTGTTGCGAAGCTTGCAACTACAACTCACGGGCATTTCTTGCAACGAATGGATCAGTGGAGGTCACTTGGCTTCCAAGACTCATCGGGCTAGACCGCCTTGATTCGAGGATGATTGATTCGCCTTCGATAACAAAGTGGTTGGTATTGCGTAGTCAAGCAATCATGGCCGGGTTTCTCCTTCAGAGACCTTTTCGAAAGTCTCACTTAGTTTTTTCAGTTCTCGAGCATCCATCCTGCTGACACTGTTTCAAATCCCGTCCTTCGAGTCATCTTGGGTGAGATGTCATTTCCGGCTTGACCTCGGTGCTTACCCTGAGCGTCTCTGTCCGGTCATACTCAGCTGCCTTTCGTAATTTCACCCGTCACAATAGCGTTTCGTTCGAATACTCATTTGCGGACCGGCTGCCATCTGGTTGCACCTGACCTCGACTAGCCATTTCAGAGATACGAGCCCTTGAGTCTTTTTGGCTATTTGTGTCATCCCGCTGACTCCATCAATGCCACTCGACCCACCATTTAAAGATTTTGTTGAGCCGATTCAGTCTAGATATTCATTCCATGTATTCAGCCTCACATGCACTCACTCAGAACTCGCTCCCGTTTCTCACCACTCCGTCAACCATTAGCATCTACCCACAGTCCTACATGCCCCACCATCACCCTCTCCCACTACCCCGCCTGCCCCGCCTCAATAGCTCACATCTATATTCTATATACTCAAACCGTTTCTCCACATCATTTCATCACCGCATCCCCGCAACCAACGCCTCGTGCAGCGGGAGCGTGGTGCAGTTGCCCAAGGCGCACATGGCGATGGGCTTGTCCTTCAACCTGAAATTCGCCCAGTTCACCACGTCCTCCTTTGTGATGGCCTCCACGCGCGCAAACACCTCCTCGGGCGAGAGCCTGAACCCCGTGTTGACGAGCTGCCGCCCAATGTCCTCGGCAATCGCCAGCGAGTCGTCCAACGCCAAGAGCAACAGCGCCTTGAGCTGCGCCTTGCTGCGCTCCACCTCGTCCTCCGACACGTTGCCCGCCTTGAGCCGCGCCCACTCCGCCAACACCGCATTGACAAACCGCAGCATGTCCGTATCGCTGTCGGCGGTGAAGTACACCCCCATGAGCCCCGAGTCCGCGTACAGCGTCGTGTACGCCATGTACAGATTGGCCACGGGCTGGCCCCGCCCCTGTGCAAAAACCGCCAACGGCGACGGCGAGTCCGAGCCGATGCCAATGCTGCGGTCCCACGACCCAATGATGCCGTTCGCCACCGACAGCGTGAAAAAGTCCGGCGCGCTCCAGCTGACGCCCTCCACCGCCAACACCACGTGTGTCACGGGCAAGTCCTGCTGGATGCGCCGCTCGGCGCCACAAAACACCGGCACGTCAAACTGCGACGCCGAGCCGGGCGCAATGTGTCCGAAATGCCGCTCCGCGACCCGCACGAGCTCGTCGTGGTCCACGCTGCCCACGCCCACGAGCGCCATGCGGTCGCCCTTGTAGTTGGTGCGGATATACGACACGAGGTCGTCGCGGCTGATTGTGCGGATCTTGGCCCGCGGGCCGAGAATCGTGCGCCCGAGGTCCTGGCCAGGGTACACAATCTCGTGCAAGTGGTCAAAGACAACCTCGTCAAACATCTTGTCCACCTCGTCGCTCTCCTGCAAAATGACGGCGCGCTCCTTCTCAATCGCCAGCTTGTCGAGCCGCAGCTGCGTGAGCAAGTCGCTCAAAATGTCCACGTTGCGGCCCAAGTCCCGCCCAAGACACCGCGTGTAGTACACCGTGTTCTCGCGCAGCGTGTAGGCGTTGATTTGCGACCCCAAGTTCTCAATCTCGAGCTCGAGCCCGTGCTGCGTGCGCTTCCTTGTGCCCTTGAACGCCAAGTGCTCGAGAAAGTGCGCCGTGCCGCTGCTTTCGGGCTGGTCTGCGCGGCTGCCGGCGTTGATCCACATCCCGACCGTCGCCGTCTGTGTGCCGGGCATGTGCTCGGACGCCACCGTGAGCCCGTTGCGGAGCACGCTCGTGCGGAACTGCGCGGGGCGGAGCTGTGACGCCGCCAAACGGCGGAGCAGTGGTTGCATTGTTTTGTGCAGGATGGTGGTGGGGCCTAGACAGCGGGGCATCTGACTCGTCCTGTGCGCGGGGCAGAGGTCAGTCTTGGATTAGTGAGACATCAGACATTTTGGTGACCGCCGACTTGTTGATCACCAGATTCATCCAAGGACGTTCAAATACATAATCAAGTTTGAAGGAAAGGATGTGGATCTTGTATAATTGTGTGCGCGGGTTTGGAGATGCTGTCGTAGCTATCTAATATGGGACCTTGTCCAGAGACACGTGATGTATAAACGCTTGGCTTCAAGGACACTGCCAGTCATCCCAAAGTCAGAGCAGGGTCGCACTTTAATCTGCAGGATGTTGATGAGTCGCCACAAGTCACAAGACATCTAGTCCTGCACGAAATCCTATCGATCTGCACCAATGAAGCTCTTTGAAAGCCAGCACTGCTTCGCGTACCCGTGGAACCAGGTCACCGCGGCCAACTGGCAAAAGTACCCCAACGAGCTCGCGACCCACGTTGTGTCGGTGGACATTTTGAACCGCCTGGTGGACCCGGTGACTCACGTGCTCCGCACAGAGCGGCTCATTGCGTGCAAACAGGGCATCCCGCGCTGGTTGCGCCTCTTGGTGGGCGTCGAGGAGTACTCGTACGTGCGCGAAGTCAGCGAGGTGGACTTGGCGAACAAGACTCTAGTCATGAAGCTGGCCAACATGACCATGAGTCATCTTTTGCTCGTCAACGAGACCGTCACATACAAGCCGCACGCCGACACGCAGCGCACCATCTTCCAACAGGAGGCGGAAATCACAGCGTTCTCGCCGATGCAGCGCATCTGCAACAAGCTCGAGGAGTGGACCATTGAGCGGTTTGGCCAAAACGCAAAAGTCGGCAAGGCCGGGTTTGAGTCGGTATTGGACTCGTTGCTGCAAAAGTGGGAGGAGCTGGGCACTTTTGTCAAGGACATGAGCACCACCTTGTTGAAGGAAATCGACGACGTTAACGACAAGACACACGAGATGATACACGAGGTGACGGACAAAACCACGGGCGTGATTAGCGAGGTCGGGCTGAGAACGTCCCGCTTGCTCCGTCTGTGGAAGTGGAGGGGCAGCCAGTGACTCAATTGAGTCACGGCGAGTCATGTTTGCATTATTTATTGGCATACTGTGTACACTTGTATGTAGGTCACGTGAGCGATGCACCCCATCGCATTTGCACCCTCCATGGACCCCAGCGCAGCCCACAGCGCCACAGAGGAGACCGAGATCCGAGGGCAGCATGAAGAACTGCTGGAAGACGTACCAGAGTCCCTTTTTGCATTCAGCTCCGAGAACACACCAGTTTTCCTGCCGTCAGATGCCTTCTCATCGGTGACAAGTCCGCACGTGGAGGAGGGCAAGCAAATGAACATGATTGACTGGGATACCGTGGCGACACTCAAAGCCGGCTTGGCGAGCTCGAGCCGCCTAATTGGGACATTCTCGCTCCTCAAGTCGTCCTACTTGAAGCTCTGCGAGGAGTTCAACAGTCTCTTGGGGAAGTTCAACGAGAACGAGCGCATCAAGTTTGAGCTTATCAACGAAAACAACGAGCTTCGCAAGTTCCTCACCGAGGTGATTAAGGAGCGCGAGTTGGACCGGAGAGCGTACAAAGAGCTCCAGCAGTGTGCCCGCTGCAACCTGCATCAAAAATAGCATAGTCATTGGGAGACTCGGAGTCATGGATCAGAAGGACTAGTCGCCGTCAAAGAACATGAAGGGGGCGACTTTACATCATCAATACACGAGTTGCAACGAATGTGTGGAAGTGCACACAACGCGTCATGGCCTCGCTTGACAGCCAGGAGAAGTACAGGCAGGAGATTGAAATGATTGACAGTACAATCACCGACATCATCGCCAAGATTGACGCGTGCAAGGAATTGATGACTGCACAACCAACGTACGCGGACTTGATTCTGCGCAACGTGGAGGCCATCAAGGAGATTGTGCAGCACCTTGGCTTACCTGAACCCGACCTTTAGCTAGCATTGCACGAGTCATGTTTCGAGTTATTTCAATCACGTTGTAGTCATCGGTTTGAGTGCACCTAGTCATTGTCATGAGTCACCGCGTCAACGAGGCCGTGGAGCGGTTCCAGGCAAACACGATACGCCAAGAGCGGGGTTTAGAAGCTGACGACGATGTGGACAAGCTCCTCGAGGACATTGAAAACGAGGACGACGAGGAGTACGAGTTGCGTGAGAAACGCATCCAAGAACTCAAATCACACTTTGGCGCAATCAGCCACGCGGCGAGCACGCGTGCCGGTGCCTTGGGAACCATCAACGATTCGCTTACAGAAGAGGAAGTCATGCAGCGAGTCGCCCGTGACTCCGCGGCGCTCATATTCTTTCATCAGCCGCAGTATGCGCGATGTCAAACCATGCGGAGCAAGCTTACTGTGGTGGCGGAGAAGCATGTGGAGTTGCAAATTTATTCGCTCGAGGCCACCAGAGCCCCCTTTTTGGTGTCTAAGCTCAGCGTCAAGGTGTTGCCATGTCTAGTCATGTACAGAAACGGGGAGAACGTGGGTAGGATTGTGGGTTTTGAGGGCCTAAGTTTCGACAAGGAGCAGAGAACCATCGACGTTGGGGTGTTGGAGGCGCGCCTCTATGGTGCTGGTGTTGTGGCGCGGCGCACTCAAGACTGGGGGGTGACTCAGGGAGTCAGCGAGTCCGACGACGATTGTGACTCGCTCGTGTGACTCAGCGTCCCGCACGTTAGCCAGGCCACCACGCGGTTCCAGCGCGACTGCTGCGGCTGCAGCTGCGTGTGTGGCTTCAGCCCCGCGCGCGGGGTGTACCTGCGGCGTCTGTTCTCGAGCACCTTGTCGCCAATCATGTACGTTGGAAACAGCAACTCCAAGAAATTGTGTAGATTACGGTTGGTGTAGCAGTCTTGGTGACGTTGGTGAAACGACTCGTGGTGACTCGTGACTCGGGGCTCCAGCCCTCGCGTATAAAAACGGCTGCGCGAAACTTTTTCAGCGGTAAGAAAGAAGCACCGTTTAGTTGCAGACAAGCCGACATGCAAATCTTTGTCAAGACTTTAACAGGCAAGACCATCACCCTCGAGGTGGAGTCGTCCGACACCATCGACAATGTCAAGTCGAAGATTCAGGACAAGGAGGGCATTCCGCCGGACCAGCAGCGTCTCATTTTCGCCGGCAAGCAGTTGGAGGATGGGCGCACGCTTTCGGACTACAACATCCAGAAGGAGTCCACGCTCCACTTGGTGTTGCGGTTGCGCGGTGGTGGCAGAAAGAGAAAAAAGAAGGTGTACACCACGCCCAAGAAGATTAAGCACAAGCACAGAAAGCACAAGTTGGCTGTGTTGACGTACTACAAGGTGGACAGCGACGGCAAGGTGGAGAAGTTGAAGCGCGAGTGCCCCAACTGTGGCCCTGGCGTTTTCATGGCGAACCACGTGGACAGACAGTACTGCGGCCGCTGCCACACTACGTTTAAGCTCAATGCTTAATTGCTTTTTATTGTAGCAGTAGTTGAGTAAGATTGCAGTCGAGTGAGTTACAGTCGAGTGAGTCGAGTGAGATTATAGTCAAGATGAGCTAGTTGGTGGAAATGGTGTTGTGTAGTTGAGGTTTAGGTGAAGGAGAGTCGAGTTTAGTGTGAATGCCTCAGATCGGTACACGTTTCGCCTTCTCGGTAACATGGGCCGATTAGCGTGTTGTGAGAGTGTTGCAAATCAGTGTCCATGTTGACTCGAACCACCTGAATCGTTTGACAACTTGGACTTGAACGCTGTGACTCAGATGGGTATTTAGACTCGAGTCAATAAGTGCTCGGGGTAAATTGATAACTGATTAGTCCGGATGAAGACTGCGTAGACTCAGATCGTTAATGACACCCAATGATGATACTCAGTCTCAGAGGATTGGTATTAGGCTCAGAGCATTGGTATTCATGCGCAGACGATGACTACGTTGAATTAGATCGATATTTTCCCGGGCCCAGATGTTGAGTATTTAGACTCAGACGATGGGTATTCAGATTCAATTGATAACTGCCTAGACCCAGATGAAGACTGCTTGGACTCAGATTGTAATATTCAGACCCAGACGATGGGTATGTAGGCTTGAATGATTGAAATTCAGACCCAGTCGATGGAATTAGGGCTCAGATGATTGGAAGTTAAACCCAGTCGATGGGTATTGAGGCTCAGATGATTGGAATTCAGTCCAGTCGATTTGTATTCAGGCTCAGATGATTGGCATTCAGACTTAGCTTATGGGAATCCAGGCTCAGAGAATTGGTATCCAAACTTGGATTGATAATTGCCTAGAATCAGACGAAAACTGCTTATACCAGACGAAAGCACTTAGACTCAGATGGTACATAGATTAAGATCGACACCCTCGGCCGAATTGTCAGGTGTTTCGATTCAGATGATAGGTATTCAGAATCAATTGACAACTACCTATGCTCAGATGAAAGATGCTTAGACCCAGAACATAAGTATCCAGACTCAGATGATTAAGTTCAGACTCAGATGGGTACTCAGGCTTAGATCATTGGTGCTTAGGCCCAGTCAATGGGTTTTCAGGCTCAGAGTACTGATTCGGACTTTGATTGACAATTGACCAAACTCAGATTAAATGCTAGGACTCAGATGGTATGTAGACTCAGGTCGATTACTTCTTCGGCCCAGATGTTAGGTAAGTTGACTCAGACAAATGGAATTCGACACAGGCAACAATCACTTGGACTCGACTTGATGACTGCTTAGACCAATGGCAACTCCTTGACTCAGACATGATCAACTTGATTTATACTTAAGCTTACCAGACTCAAATGAATCACACCAGACTCAGAAACAACCACGTAGACTCAGAGAAACTGTTAGACTCGATCCACCCAGGCTTAGACATATCCACTTAGGCTCAGATCACGATTGGACTCAGATGACACCTCGGACTCAGATGAAACTACCCGACTCAGACGGAACGTACTTAGACTCATATGAAACCACTCAGATTCGAATGGCAACTTATAGTTGCATCGGTTTGGTTTTTGATTCCCAGACTCAATCCAAATCTAGTCAGACTTGTCAGACCCAACCCAGTCCATCACTGATCAAATGTCTTAGACTCAAATTGACGTATTCCGAGTCACGGTCACTCAATGAATCACACCCTTCGTGCCGGTTTACACAACCTTTGATTGTTTAGTCGACGCCCGTGCCCAATCACAATCGTCTTCACTTCCCAGGACTATCTCCACCTATACTCACTTCCGACCTCGCCTGCTTACTCTTCCACGCAACACTCACTGGTTGCACGACGACTCCAATTGAGCTCGTCCCGCCTCTTCGGCGAGTTGCACACTGGTCTCGCAAGGCTGGACCAACTTGGGGTGGTGGCTTTGAGCCAGCTGACGCATGTCGCTTAATTGGTCTAAAGCTACAGCCTGCCGCCTCTTTGATGACATCTCGGGTGCTTAGTTAGTCAGTCTGCAGCGATAAGAATATGGTATCGATTGGAGGCGATTCCACCACTGGTTCATTAACCATCGGCTTTGTTGAGCGTCCATCGACGACCCAATGCCATGCGGCTCGACCTAATGGGGATTGCCCCAATGCGGCGGCTGCCGGGCTCCCAACGACCTGTGGTAGCAGTTCATAACCGTCACTCCCTTCTCACCCTTCCTCCCCCTCTTTCAACCTCTCTCTCCCCACCTTTCCTACCCTTCACCTTTCCACCCTTCACCTTCCTACACTTCATCTTCCCACCCTTCACCTTCCTACCCTTTCTCTCCCTTCTCCCCATGGTTTGTTCCATGTCCCTTCTCCCCATGGTTTGTTCCATGTCCCTTCTCCCCATGGTTGTCATGCACCAGGTGCAAACATTGTTTACTTGCTACATGCTCCTCCTCGTCTTCCTCTCGCTAGCGCTTGCAATCACGCCCATCACCACCAAGGGCAACGCCCTCTGGCGCGGCAACGAGCGCTTCTACATCCGCGGGGTCGACTACCAGCCCGGCGGGCTGCTGCAGTTGTTCGACCCGTTGGCGAGCAGCAGCTGCGAGCGGGACATCCCGTACTTCCAGCAGTTGGGCGTCAACACGGTCCGCGTGTACAGCGTCGACAACACCGCCAGCCACGACGCATGCATGCGGCAGCTCGCGGACGCGGGCATCTACTTGCTTTTGGACGTGAACTTGCCCCTCGCGCTGGTGGTGCGCGACCACGGCGCCAACTGTCTGTACAACACCAACTACTTGAACGAGGTGTTCGCCACGGTGGCGCTCATGTCGCAGTACGCCAACACGCTCGGCTTTTTCGCCGCCAACGAGGTCGTCAACAGCGCCGACACCACCGCCGCGGCCCGGTACGTCAAGGCGGTGGTGCGCGACATCAAGACGTTCCAGCAAAACACCGGCTTGCGCCGCGTCCCCGTGGGCTACTCGGCCGCCGACGTGAGCGAGAACCGCGTGGCGCTGGCACAGTACTTTGCCTGCGGCAGCGACCCCACCGCCCGCGTCGACATGTACGGCGTCAACGACTACCTGTGGTGCGGCGCGCTGCTGTTCCAGACGCTGGGCTACGCGGCCTTGGCGAGCGAGTTCCGCAACTTCTCGGTGCCGCTCTTCTTCAGCGAGTTTGGGTGCAACACCCAGCGGCCGCGCGCCTTCTCCGAGGTGCCGCTGCTCTACAGCCCGCAGATGCTGGGCGTGTTCTCGGGCGGCCTCGTGTACGAGTACTCGCAGGAGGACAACGACTACGGCTTGGTGCGCATCGACGGCGGCTCCGTGGCGCCCATGCCCGACTTTGCCAACTTGCAGAGGCAGTACAACGCCACCGCAGACCCGCCCGGCGACGGCGGCTACCTGCCGGCCGCCCCGGTGCCGCTGTGCCCGCAAATCGACGCAAACTGGGCCGCCGACGACAACCTCCCGCCGACCCCGTTGGGGGCAACCAAGTTGATCAAGGGCGAGGCGAAGCCGCAGGGCAACGGCTTCAGGGCGCTGACGCAGTGGGCGTGCGTCGCCTACGGCAACGACGACGTGGGCTACGCCGGGCCAGGCAACGGCACCGCCGCCAAGCCGGGCGTGGTTTCCAAGAGTTCGAGCTCGAGTTCGAGCGCAAGCTCGAAATCGAGCGCAAGCTCTAAACAAACCTCCAGCTCGAGCTCGAAATCAAGCTCGAGCTCGACATCAAGCTCCAAATCAAGCTCGAAATCGAGCTCGCTGGCGTCCACGCGCAGAAGCGGGGCTAGCCGCCGGTCGCCGCCGTGGCCGCTCGCCGTTGCTCTTCGCGTGCTCGCTCGCTTCGCCTAACACATTCGTTTAGTCACTCATTCACGTTTCGCAGGTTGTAAGGTTTCAGCCAACTGGTTCACGGTGTAGATGTGCGCTCAATCTCATTCAGTCGCTAGAATTAATGCGCTCGACGGAGCAATGTCTTTGACTCAGTCACAGTAGCCGCACCATTGCCATGCCACCGTGAATGCAGCCACTGAGCGAAACGGCTGGTTGTGCTTAGCTGGCGACAATTAGAATATGACCAAGAAGTGGCATTTATCAGAGTGAGTCTCACCAGACGACGGTGCTTCGCGCATCGCAGCGGGTTTCCTTGGTAGGGCCAGCTCTAAACATGAAACTGCGGCTCATCGACTCAACAGGGCAACTCTAAAGACATCTTACCTGACAGTCGGGCGTTTCGGTCGAATAATGCTTCCATTCAACTGGACTCATCTACTGCGGCTCAGCCGCTCCGCTGCTCACGCCAGAAAGACCCAGCAAGACACACCGGAGATCCGACCGTGGCACACCAGAAGATCCCACCGTGACAATATATCCCACCGTGGCACACCTGCAAATCCCACCGTGGCACCGGCTCTTTTCAGCTCAACGGCAATTAGCCCTTCAACCTCACAAGAATCCTAGAGCAAAGTCACTTCCTAGCCCCTATCGCTCACATCAGCAGCCCTCTCGTCACGCCGTCTGCTTGATCCCGTGCATCATCTCCTCCTTGTTGATCAAATGGCCAATGCTGTCCACCTCCTCCAACAACTTCTCCACGTCGTGCAACCAGCCGTTCATCACGTCATTCACGTCCGCGTTGCCGACCCCGCGCTTCACAAACTGAATCAACCCCTGCGGCCGGTTCATCTTGGCGCTGATCATGCCCTTGTTCACCAAGTCGCTCACACACGACTCCGTCTCCTGCTCGCTCAACTGCAAGAGCTGCGCGAGCCGCTCGAGCCGGATGCACAGGTAGAACTTGTCCACTATGCGGAGATTGTGCTCAATGATGCGCTTCTGCAAGCTCGTGCGGTTGAACTCGCTCGCAAACACCTCGGACTCGCCAAAGCGCTCCCTGTACTCCTTTTCGAGCACCTCGTGGTGGATGAGCTCGTCGGTGGTGAAGGTCTCGAGAAGCCGAAACACATCCTTCTCCGTGTGCTTCGCAAAGCTCGCATTCGCCATAATCTTGTGGATCAAGTCCAGCAGGTGGTTGTCGTAGGGCGACAAGATGATGTAGTACACCGTGGACGTCAAGATGGCCTTGTACTCGGGCAGTTTCTGGATCTGCGGAATCTCAATCAAAAGAAGCAGGTTCTGGACAATGGTGGCGTAGTCGTGCTCGTGCTTGGAAATTTCCAAGAGGTAGCCGAGATAGGTCGCCTTGTACTCGTCGGCCTTGTCGAACCCGCGCAACGTCTTCAACAAGATTTTGCGACTCAATATCTTCGCCTGGGCAAAATCCTTCTTTTGCAACGTCAACTTGACTTGGTCCAAAATGTACGCAATCTTGGTGGAAAAGGGCATTAGCGAGTACGTCTCCACTTGCAAATCGCACAAAACGTCGGTGGCCTTGTCCAAGTCGCCCTTATCAAGGTAAATGTCGCTCAACATCTTCAGCGCCGTGGCGCGCTCAACCTCAACGAATATCTTATTGTCCGTCACGGTGCGCACAGTGTCAATCAACTTGATTTTCGTCTCCACAGACTCGACTTTGGGCAAGCTGTCGATAACGTGCTGCACCAACGTCTGCGTCAGCAGCTTCAACTGGCCGTGTTTCTTCGTCAAGATGACCACAAGCTCGTCGAGAAACTGCCAGTCGGCGTGGGCCACGAGCACATCCACGATTTTCACCATGACTCGTTTGCTCAGGGGCAAGTCCAGCGACTGGCGGATCTGCTTCTCCAACACCAACAACTTGTCAATGGCCTCTTTGTACTCGAGCCGCTCGATGAGCGGGAGCTGCTCGTCGAGCGTCGCGGAGTAGTCCTTTTCGGCCTTGAGCGGGTCCTCGCGAGACATTGCCACTGCGTGTGCAAACCAATTTGAGTCGCGCGACTCATGAACACGAGTCGGACTCACCAACGACAACGCATCCCTTGGCGTGCATTGGAGCCGGGTGCTGACTCAGTGTGCTTCAGTCAACACTAGGTACCACGCTGGCCCTCCTACGACAGTCGTTCTGCTGTTCCATCCTCTATTCTGGCTACTCACAGCAGTTGAGAGCCACAGTTGATCCCTCGTTCGAGGACAGTGACTCACACACGGCAATTGGAAAACTCAATCACCAAAATGTCCAGCGCGCCGCTCCGCTTCAACTCGTCCATCACATTGCCAATGTCCTTGCGCTCCACCATGGCAGACACAGCGACCCACTCCTCGCTTCCCTGCAGCTCCAACGCCAGAATCGTGGCTGCACGTCTGCCTGGGGTGATCTTCAACACGTGCGGCACGATGCGGCGCGGCGCATTGTAGTTGCAGAGCACATACTTCTGCGCCGCCAAGACGCCTTCTATGCGCAGAAGCACCGTCTGCACCACATTGGGAAATTTCGGAGATTTGGACGCAATGAGGTGCGCCAGCGTCTCCAAAACAGTGGCAATGGCCTTGAGCCCCGCCGCACGCATCGTCTCGCCGCTCTCCACCAAGTCCACAATGGCATCGCCAACACCCAACGCACACGACGCCTCCACCAGCCCGCCGACATACTTGATTTTCGTGCCGCCACGCAGTTCCTGCGCCTCCAACTGCAGAAAGTACTTTTGCAGCAATTTCGTGAAAGACAGCACAATCTTCTTCCCAAGCAACTCGCGCGGCTCCAGCACGCTGCCCTCGGGCACCTGCACCTGCAACTTGCAGCGGCCAAACTTGAGGTCCAACAAGTCGTCCACAGCGTCAAACATGTCCGCCTCCATCACCTGGTCCAACCCGGTGATGCCGAGGTCGCAGTTGCCCTCGCCAACGAAGGTGGGGATGTCGGCGGCAGGTAGGAAGATGAGCGCCACGGGCATGTTGGTGCTGAGGGCAATGTCGAGGCGGTTGGAGCGGCGAAACTGAATGTCGGCGCCGGCGAGAAGCGCGCAGCACTTCTCGTACAATCTGCCCTCTGTGGTTAGACGTGCGTGACGTACTTTTCGGCACGGCAAAGAGGAGCCGGTCGGGGAGGTGGTTGACCAAGTCCATGAGTCAGGTTATTATATGCAGGTTTGAATGGATTAGTACTGACTCAGAGTCACAGGGTCACAACGAGTCGCCCTGCGGCCCATACCAGTACGCATTGAAGCTCCACGCGAGCAAGATCCGGAGCATGTCCCACGGCGAAAACTCGGGCCACAACTTGTCCGAAAACACAATGCGGCACGCAGGCAGCACCGTCTGCCAAAGCAAAAAGTCCGAGAGCCGCAACGTGCCGCTCGTGCGCACAAGCAAGTCGAGCGGCGGCAGCTGCGCGGTGTAGAGGTGCTGCTCCAATGACTCCTCGGTGATTTGCTCGCCGCTCTCAATGACTCGCCTGATGCCGCTCGCCATCTCGTCCCGCGCAGTGTAGGGGAAACACACGTTGAGCACCGCGCGCGAGTTGCCTCTTGTCATTTTTTCTGCCTTTTCCAAAATCTCACAAACGTCCAGTGGCAACAACGCCCTGTTGCCTAGTATCCTGATTCTTATGCCGTATTGCTCGCAAAGATCGCCGTGCTGGGCCATTTGCTGTAGCTTCAGCTTGGCGAGGTCCATGAGCCACTCAACCTCAAACTTCAGTCTTTTGAAATTCTCAATGGAGAAGGCGTAGACGGTGCAGCACTCGATCCCAGAGTCGTAGAGTAGCTCGAGCATCAGCGACATGGTTTCAAAACCGAGGCTGTGGCCCTCCTTGAGCTCGATTTTGTGGTTTTTCGCGTACCGCCGGTTGCCGTCCATGATGACTCCCACGTGTCGCGGTACCGGGCCCGTCTGTAGAATTCGGCCGGCGATCTTCTTACTCTGCCGCGCAATCTGCGCGTACCCAGGGAAGGTGCTGACCCACTCGGGCATCTGAGGAAGGCACGTGAGAGGCACGGGAGTCACAAGCACAGGTCACAAACTTGATTCTGAGTCGGAGTGAGTGGGAATGATTTTGAGTCACGGAGAGTCATGTTGGTTTGCCGGGCATCGACTAGTGACTATGGTGCCCCTTCAGAAGTGTACCCGGTGATTGCTTTGCATTGTATTTTCGAAAGACAATTGGTGACGCTATTGTCTCACGGTCTCGTGAGCAGCAAGGCGGAATATTTGGCCCTGTGTTAGTTTTACTCAAAGCACCCCTTATGACGAATCCTCCAGACACAGTGCTCTTGTTACGAAACCACAGAAGCAACACATTTGTTCTCGACTATTCTCAATGGTCTCAAAAGACAGACCGTCAAATCGGTCAACTTCATTCGCGATGGTTAACCCTTCTTGGCATTTGAACAGTTACCAGAACGGCAAACCCGGTCGCAGGTGCGTTCGCTTTCGGTGTTATTTCTCTTCACTGTTGTTTCTCAATTGGCTTAATTAATTACATTGTGCTTGAGCCCATCGAACAATGGCGAGCGGAGAAACTGACACGCATCTGGTTGCATTACCTTTTAGATGAACACGCATTTTGACCATCAACTCTACCAAGACCCGTCATCGAGCGATGCAAATATCTGTCACGGACAAACGACTCTCAGGGACTCTTTGAAGTAAATCACGGTAGCAGTCCTCCACAATGCGAAGCGAGTCATTGGTGTTTCACAAACGCTAAGCGGCCATTGACGTGAAACGTGCCATTGTCGCCACGGTGACATCACAGAGCATCAAATGAGAGTCGTTTCGCTCAAACCACGGTAAGCAATGAATGCCATGTCTTTTGACGGAAACCAAGACCGGCTCGCGAGCCCCACGTCCATTTCGGCGCCCTCGCCCCACTTTGAGCAGCCAGAGTCAACAGCAATTGACCAACAAGACGAGGTGACCTACCACTCAGTCACAGTGTTGGACGCCTCCCGGCCAGAAAAATGGCCCCACTCTAACTAGGCGCCCACCTTCATTCAATGCACGTCATCAGCGCCGTACACCAGGCCACTTACGCGTCTCTCCACCCCCATGAGCCGGCGACTCGCCGGCGACTAATTCGCCGATCGGATCGACGGTGCGTGGCTCAAACGGGTATGGCCAAGGCCCAAAGCGGCGGGCGCGTCAAGCACCCTGCACGCTGTGCGTGCCTTCATTCCACGCGTCGCGACATTATAGTCTGCAGTACGTCGAAACTTTCACCATGCTGCTCTCCAGACAAGGCTCCCTACTGTCTGTGCTGCAGAGCCACCCGAGCAACATTGGCCCGTGGCGCTTGGGCCGCACGTTGGGCCGCGGCGCCACAGGACGCGTGCTTTTGGGCGTCCACAACCAAACAGGCCAGCGCGCCGCCGTGAAGGTGGTTTCCAAGCTGGAGCTCAGCGACGACCACGAAAAGGGCAAGGGCCTCCCGTACGGCATCGAGCGTGAGATTATCGTCATGAAGCTCTTGACACACCCCAACGTGCTCCGGCTCTACGACGTGTGGGAGACGCTGAAGGCGCTCTACCTCGTGTTGGAGTACGTGGAGGGCGGAGAACTTTTCGACTTGCTTGTCGAGCGGGGTCCCTTGGGCGAGGAGGAGGCGGTGAAGTACTTTCGCCAAATCATTTTGGGCACCGCCTACTGCCACGCGCTCGGCATCTGCCACCGCGACTTGAAGCCCGAGAATCTTTTGTTGGACGCGCAGCTCAATGTGCGGCTCGCGGACTTTGGCATGGCGGCGTTGGAGACCAGCGGCAAGTTGTTGGAGACGAGCTGCGGGCTGCCCCACTACGCCGCGCCCGAAATCGTGCTGGGGCTCAAGTACCACGGCGCCGCGTCCGACGTGTGGTCGTGCGGGGTAATTCTCTTTGCCTTGCTCACGGGGCGCCTCCCCTTTGACGACGAGAACATCCGCAACCTCTTGCTAAAAGTGCAGGCGGGCAGCTTCGAGCTCCCGCCAGAGCTCAGCTCAGAAGCCCGCGACTTGCTCGCGTGCATGCTCACAGTCGACCCCGCACTGCGTCTCTCCACCGCCGACGTGCTCAAACACCCTCTTTTGACCAAGTACCCCATCCCCAACGAGGACCTCATCAGCGAGCGCCTGTTGCCCCACCCGCAGACCGCGTACAAGCTGTTTGGCAGCGCCAAGAACATCGACCCGCAAATCTTGCAGAACCTCCTGATTTTGTGGCACAACCGCTCAGAGGCAGAAATCACACAGGCGCTCTTGGCGGACGGGCCGGGGCCGGAAAAGACCTTTTACGCGTTGCTTCTGCGGTACAGCGCCGAAGCGGGGCTGCAGCTGCCGCGGAAGCTCCCAAGGCTGGGGTCGCTGTTCTCGACCCCGAAGCGCAAGGCGCCCACGGCCAAGAACCGCCCGGTGCTGTTCCAGCGGCGCTACGGGCAGCGGCTGAGCGCGCGGCTCCTGGCGTCGCCGAGCGTGAATGGCTCGCCGTTCCGGCTGCCCCGCAAGAGCCCGCTGCGGCTGCCCCGCAAACGCAACCTGGCGGCGCGCAACTTGGCGCACGACTTTGCTGCGGAGTACGAGGCGAACGTGCTGTTGCCCCCGACGCTTCCGTCGAAGGACAACGTGGCGGGGCACGCGGGGCACGCGGGGGAGGGGCTCGCGGGGGAGGGGCACGTGGGGGAGGGGCAACCCGAAAAGACCCTCGAAAAGGCCCCGCTCCTCAAACGGGCGTCGCTCGGCCGCCGCAAGCTGGTGCGGCAGCTGTTGACCGCCGGGTTGCGGCGCAACTCCATCACGGCCAAGCTCTTGTCGACGTACGCGCGCTTGGCGCTGGAGACCGACTGGGAGTACATGGACAAGCAGACGAAGCGCACGCTGGCGACATTTGCGCTGCTCTGCGACAAGATCTTCAACCAGGAGGACTACAACAACAACGACGAGTTGCTCGAGGACGACGAGGAGCGCCGGGCGCGCGAGTACGAGGCCATGATGGAGCGCGAGCGCAGGAAACACGAGGCCGAGGTGCGCGCACGCCGCGAGCTCGCCAAGAAGCGCCGCAAGCGCAAGTCCTTGTTGTCCTCGCGCAAGTTGTCCATCACCATCAAGGAGGACAAGGAGCCCGAGGCGCTCGAGCCCGTGCCCGAGGTGCCCGCGGAAAGAAGAGCGCTCTCTGAGGGCGTGCTCACGCTGGCGGACGTGGCGCAGATCAAGCGGCGCTCCGCGACGCAGCCCGTGCGCCGGCTTACGCCGATCCTCACGCGGCGCCCCGTGCTGCGGTTGGACCCGCTCTGGACGCAGTTTGAGAACCCCGAGGTGAACCGCGCGCAGGAGGCGTTGGAGGAGGAGTTCCACGCGCGGGGCGCCGAGCCTCGCGCGCCCGAGGTGCCTGTGCCCGCGGTGCCCGAGGTTCTGGAGGCCCCCGCGGCGCCCCGCGACCGCAAGACGCTCATTGGCAGCGTGCACATCCCCAAAGTGGCGCGGCGCCTGAGCCGCTTCTCGCAGTCGAACAAGCGGCTCCTGCTTCTCACGATACGATCGACGCGCGAGTCGTACCGCGACCTCAACTCGTTTTTGGACGCGCACGGCGAGGACGTCCAAGAGGAGGAGCTAGCGGAGGAGGAGCGCATGCCCAACGTGCGCACGAGCATAGCGGACCGCTTGGACCGCGTGGCGGCCGAGATTGAGGAGGAGCCCTTGGACGAGGCCTCGGTGATGGACTTTGACGAGCACCTCTCCAACAAGCGGCTGCTGTACCACGTGGGCAAGGAGCCCAAGCCCGAGGAGCCCGACTACACGTTCAACGAGGAGGAGAAGCGTCCCGCGGGGCCCGCGTTGGACATCAAGTTGCCCACGACGCAGCCCAACGCAGCGCTGTTGCTTTTGCCCGATCTCAAGAACGAAAAGACACGCAAACCCCGCCAGCCGGAGCCGCGGCCCGAGAAGAAGGAGGTGCGCCCGTTGGTGGACAGCACCAACGTCGAGCTGCGGCAGAAGCTGCTGATTTTCCGCAAACTCTCGTGGGGCACAAAGAAGCACTTGGACGAAAACGGACAGTTGCCCTCACCCGCCAACCTGCGGCTGAACTCTGGTGAGGGGAAGCGCAGCGGCCTGTTTTTCCGGTGGTTCTCCGGGAGCGACCCCGCACTCGTGCAAGAGTACCGCACGATATTGCCGCGGCAGGAGATGACTACGGCCTTGTACTCGCTATTGAACTCGTGGTCGAACTTCGGACTCAAGGACTTGCGCAAGGACGGGGTGGGCCACAATATCACGGGCGCCGTGTCGAGCCGAAACGCCTTCAATTTGCGGAGCTGCAAGTTCCGCATCAAGGTGAACCTGCGGCTGGCGCACCAGAAATCGGAATTGATTTGCGTGAAAGTCAAGGGCCTGAACGACACGGCGGGCACGTTGTTTGCGGAGATCAGGAAGGTTTTGGAAAAGGAGGGGGTCATGGACAAGTAATATAGATTGGTTTAGTCCCCGCTCATACTGCAGGTGGGTTTGTCTATATAAGCGCGGGGCAACCCCACCATCATGCCCTTGGCCACCTTTGACTTGCAAGTTTCAGTCACTGCTGAAGAGTTGACGCCCGAGGCTTTCGCCCGGTTTGGCGGGGTCATTTCTGTCGAGCACCAATTGGAAAAGGCCAAACTGTCATCGGCGAACTACGGCACCGCCGTCAAGTTGCACAAGGTGGCGCCAATCGTCAACAACTTTGCAAAGTGCGGAAGCGGGGTAAATGCGTCACCAAACTTGAATGTCTTTCGCTGCAGCCCCCCGCACCACCTTCTTTCGGAGACTAGAGAGGGGCGCGCGTACAGCGCCAAAGTTTTGGAAAGACACCCCTTCTCAAGCCAGACATTTGTGCCCATGGGGCAGTCCGGAGACGCTTCCTATTTGGTGATTGTGGCGGAATCGGAAGACACCCCGGAGAAATTGCCGGATAAATCCTCGGTGAGGGCGTTTGTGTGCAAGGGCACGCAGTCGGTGACGTACGGACCCGGGGTCTGGCACGCGCCCATGGTTGTGATTGACGAGGTGCCTTACATTGACTTTGCCGTTTTCATTCACGAAAACGGCGTCGAGGACGAGGACTGCCAGGAGTGCTACTTTGAGCCGGGCTACACAGTAGAGTTTAGATGAAATTCATAAGATCCTCGACAACGGCTTTTGCATGCGCCGCTTTTTCGGCTTCTGGAAGGGAATTGACAACTTCTTTTTCTTGTTTGATGCGGGAAACAAGCGAGTCAAAGTTGGCGAGAAGACTTTCCTTCATTTCCTCCATTTTCTCCTGCTTCCGATCTAGGTACCCATCCGCCTTCTCCATGTGCAGCCACTCGTGACTCTCCAAAACCTCTTTCACCCTTTCAATTCCCTGTTTCTCCTTGTACTCGTTCACGCCCTGAGCGCTCAAGTCTACGCACTCGAAGCCTCGACTGAGCGCCAAATCTTCAATTTCTTCCGAAAGCAGGGGAGAGACGACTAGGTAGAAAATGTTGTCGCCGAGGGCGTCTCTTATTTTGTCGCATGCCTCAAAGTACACCTCGTCATTGCGGGGGATTGTGAAGATGACACCGTCAATGGCCTCGCGCAACTCGGAGTATGCCTCCAGGGCAAACTCGGCCATCCACTTTTGAAACGACTCGCCGTATGACTCAGCGCCTGACTCGCTGGCGACTCGTGCGCACTCATCCACTAGAAGCGACACGTACAGCGTGTAGTGCCTGTTTGCAATGTCGTGCCGGAAAATAAGCCCGCTGTGCGAGTCGGAAATGGGCGTTGTTGGAACACCTAGCAGCAGCGCAAGCCGCACCTTGCCGCTGTGGGGCGGTCCGAACACTAGTACGTAATTCATGATCACGAGAATATCGCGTGATGCAAAGAGTCAAGCGCGACGCACGATGATTCATGGATTGAATCGGTTCATTTTATAACATATTGAGTTGTAATGTGGCACGAAGCAGCGAGTTGAGCATACGATGCAGCCGTCAAAAAACCAACGACTTCTGATCATGGCGTCTAGTCGAGGCGTGTGACAATTTAGTCAATTGGTAGGCTCTGCAGATAATCTTTTCAGACCTGCTTCAATAGAGTACTCGGCCGCAAGACAATGGGTGCTTGTAGAAACTCATTGACCAAGTCACGTGACTTGTATCACGCGACTCGTAGCATGCCCAGTGTCAGTGATGCCGGGTTGCTGCTCGAGCACCTTTTGATACAGGACGCGGACGTATTCCAGACGTCGCTCAACCTGGAGGACTATCTTGACTCGCTCGCGCCGCTCATCCGCGACGCTCTCAAGCAGAATGCCCTCTCGGCGTTTATAGGCAAGCTCAATGAAATTGTAGACTCCAAGGACAAGGAATTGAACCTGTTGTCGTTGAGCTCCACCAAGGACATCAACGACTGCATCGACAGCATTGACGAGGTGTCGCACGAGTCCGAGAGTCTCAGCCAGAACTTGCAGCAGGTGAACAATGTGCTCAATCGCTCTGTTTTGGAGCTCATCACCAAGAAAAAGGCGCTCGTCAAGAGCAACGAGACGTTGGACAAGATCAACGAAACCAAGACGGTGCTCAACATGTGCATTCTGGTTTTTGAAATCACCAACAAGACGCTCGAGCTCATCAAGCTGCACCGGTACTTTAGCGCGCTCAAGCTCGTGGAGGAGCTCACGCTGCTCCACTTGCCCAAGGTGCGCAGCTTTTCCTTTTCGGTCAAGATCCAAGATCTGGTGCCCCACATTGCCCGCATGATTCGGCAGGAGCTGTTTGACGAAATGTGCAAGATGCTCTCGAGCCACGTTGAGCGCAAAATCGACGCCATTGGCGACGCCGTGCACAACAACTTGTACGCCCTTCAAAACGCATGGGACGACATGCGCCAGGGCCGCGACAAAATGTACCTTGCCCACCGCCTCAACTCCCCGGTGGAGGTGGCGGTCCGCGACGCCGCCTTGGCCTACAATGTCTTTGACGACCCAGAATTGGCCATTCCCTTGGCGCCCATCTACGACTGCGTGCTTGTCTACCAGTCGCTCAACGAGATGCCGTTCCTCACGGGTGCCTACCACCGCGAGTGGATGAAGCGATACGCACGCATAATCTACCCCATTTCGTCGAGCGTCGCCGACAAGCTGGATTTTTTCCAGGAGTCTGTGGCGCACTTTGGCGACTTGGGCCACTTGGCGGGCTACCTCCGCAAGATTGCCGCGTTTTTCGTGGTGGACCGGCAGTTGGTGACGCGCACCAAGTTTGAGCTCCGCACGAGCGCCGCCGCAGACGACTTGTGGGAGACGTTTGTCGTGAAGTTGAAGCCCGTGCTTCTTGACTTTTTGGAGCGCCGCGAGTGGGGCATCGGCGACCTCGACGCCTTGGCCGACCTCAAGGACGTGGTGGGAGACTTCTTGCAGGTGATGGAGAACAGCGGCTACCGCATTGGCGAGCTCTACGACATTTTGCTCAAAATCCTCCGCGACTACTTTGGGCCCGCGCTCATCCAGCACTTCCGCGGCCAGTTCATGAAGCTGATTGCGTCGGACCACTACATGCCCCTCGTTGTCGCAGACCGCAAGGACTACGACAACATCATGGCCATGACGTGGTACAAGCCCGACGCCAGCTTTGCCCCGCAGAACCTCAAGGCGCTCCCCATTAGTTTCCCGTTCAGCGAGGACTACGTGCACTATTGCCTCGGCATCCGCGCCCTCGTGAATGACACCATGGACTTCACCTTCAAGTACTACGGCCACGACATCAGCGAGGTGAACCACATTATTGTCAACGACATCTTCGAAAAGGTGCTTGGCGACAGCCCCGGCGTGGGCATCTGCAACGACGTGAAGGAGTTCATCACCCGCAACGCTACAAACAAGGAGATTGTCGCGCAGAGCTACACCAACCTCGAGTACTACCTTTTTAGCTTGTACGAAATCGGCAAATTGCTCGACCGCAAGCTCCGCGTGTTCAACGGCGTGGGCATTATAAATATCGACGCGAGCTCCACCTTCAAGTTCAAAGCCATTGAGCTCTTTGCCAGCGTGCGCAAGTTCTCGGAGGACGCCATCTTCAACATGGTGCAAACAAAGGTGGGCGACTTGCTCTCAACGGTGGAGTACCATGACTGGTTCCCGGAGGAGCCGAACCGAGACCCCAATTTCTTCGTGCTTGACTTTGCGCTCTTTTTGGAGAATCTTTTCAACTCAATCTTTTCCAACTTGCCGGGCTCGTTCAAGACAATTGGGCTTTTTCGCAGCTTTGACGAAATCAGCCAGCACTTTTTGAACATTTTGAAAAGGGCGCCGGGGTTCAACAGAATCGCCATTGAGAATTTCAACATGGACGTGGCGCATTTGGAGCAGCTTATTGCACGCCTAGCCGGGTCCGAAAACGAGCAGGAGACGGCGCTTCAGCTGACCTTTGACGAGCTCCGACAAACGATTGACTTCCTTCTTTCGGCGAGAAACGCAGACTTCATCAACAGCAAGCTGGCGTTTGACCAGCGCTTCGGGCGCGTTCATTACGAGACGGCGCGGGAACTTTACACGAAGTTGGAGTGAGCAAGATGCCCCACTTTTACCCCGCCCCCGCCTCCACCCCCCCCCCCGCCCCTCCCCCCCCCCCCCCCCTCTTTTAGCCCCCCC
>JAKUAK010000038.1:0-66178 GCA_030562905.1 Tanozyma kutaoensis | reverse complement strand
CGGCACCGACGCCCGCAACTTCAGGCACAACAAAAACACCCCGCTCAACTTGCGGCGGGGAGAAAAGCGGGGGAGGGGCAGCTGGGGTGGCGGGGACTGAGAAGCGGGGGAGGGGTTCAAAATCACTGCAAGAAAATACCATCGGTCTTTTCGCCCGATTCAATTGCAGACGACAGGAAGCCTCTTGATGGTCACTGAACCACGAGACGACTACTATGACAATGAGTTTCACGTCCGCCGCGATTGGGTTCCATAGTCCCTGCAAAATGTGAAATGAGCGGCTTACACTCATCACTATCAAGTTGGTACGCTTACGTTGACGTCCTAGCTCAAGTTGGTGGCACCGACATCGTTATCAGGACCGTCGAGACGCTGAACAGACCAATTTGAATCGAGCCTGCTCTTGATGATTGTTGTGCATTGGTCTCACCTACCGCTAGTCGTTAATCTTACCTACTGTCCATCGTTCGTACGGCTTCTGGCTGAGACTTCGTTCAATTGTTCGTCCTCTTTATAACAGCGACTCACAGCGGCGACTCGCTAGGATGACTCGAGTGACTCGTGCATCCCACTTTGATAGCACGCCGCTCATCACTAACGACCTCATGACGCGTGGTTCGGCTCATATCATATCGAGTCACCACGCATAACGAGGTGAGACTCATCTCAGTGAGTACGCTACAGATGAGACACATTTTCACAAAGAGTCCGTCACCGAATATCGCCGACTCGGACTTCCATATTCCAAAATGGATTTGCAATGCACAATCAGTTTGTTTCCTGAGCATCGAATTCGCAACGGGAACGAACGTACCACCTACAAAGTCCACGACGTTCGTCATCGGCGACTCGTGGATGACTCGTTCTCCCATGTCCCAGCTCGGTTCGGTCGCCTCAATCCTACACCGTTCGACAAAGTGTACATGTAACTATAAAGCAACCCGCGGATCACTTCAACTTCTTCTTGGGTCTCAACTGGTTGCTGTGACCACACTTTCTCTTTCTGCAGTTGGTGGCTCTTGCCGGCAAGCGCGCGTAGCACTTACGGCAGATGGCCTTCTCGCAGTTGTACTTGGAAGCCAAGGCTTTCAACGAAGGCTCAATCATGGTTGATGAAAAAATTCGCACAGTGAAAGTGTAGCGCGGTGTCACATGACGGATCGCGGTGTGACATTAACACGTGATGTAGGGTATCAGCCCTTGTGTCTTAAATTGAGTGCATGTGGTGTGCACAAAACCCCACGATCTGCGACGCAGGTTTCCATGCAGCCACTGTTGATACCAGCCACGCTTGTCTGCAGTGCCCGGTCAACTCATCATGATTGCCTCCAAGAATGCCTACTTCTCCTCCAAGTACCTAGACGAGCGGCACGAACGCCCGAGATACAAGAATAGGCTTCAAGAATCCCCAACTTCTCAGCTAACCCAAAATGGCCGGCTGCAACACAACCCAGACGATCTTTCGGAGGAATTAACGCCCGCACAGCTCAATTACTTGGCCCCAAAGAGACACAGACCGTCGCACCACGACACGTACTACCAGAAACGGCACTCTGAGGATTCTAAGGATTCAGGTAGCGAGTTTTCGGGTTATTATATTGCGCAACAAAAGCGCTACAACCAGGCCGAAAAAGTTAAGCCCAAGCTCTATACGCACAAAACGTTTCAGGATGTATTTGAGCGTGACCGCGATGACCGCCTAAATCCCATTGATGTGGTTTTTGACGATCCTGAAAAAGTCAGGGATGCTGAACAGAAGCAAAAACTTACTCGCGCAGTGCGCACTGTGCAACGCAAAATCGGCAAGGACGACTATGCGTCCTATGACTACTATGTGCAGCAGAAGCTCGAAGCGGAGCATCGGCGGAAGGCCGAGGAAGATGAGGCATTGCGCCGTGAAAGAGAAGCTGTAAAGCTTCGCAAAAGACAGGAGAAGGAGGAAAAGAGAGCCCTAAAAAAGGCAGAAAAGCAGCGGAAGCGCCTCGAGCAAAAAGAAAGGGAACAGGAAAAGGAGCGAGAGCGCGACCTTTTTGTAGACGATCCCTCCGACGACGAGATGAACAACATGTGGAAGCGGCGTTGGAAAAGCACAAAGAAAGCCCTTGGCACAAATTTGGACATGTATCAACGCGCCATTGAGCGGCAGGAGGAACTCAGGCAGGAGGCTGCGGAGTCAGTCGAGAGTCTTGAGTCGGTGGTGTCTGTTCCCTCCACACAGCCAAGTATGGCAAAGACACCCAGATTTGCGGGACCTAATGACAATTTTTCGCCAATGTGGAACTACATTCTCTCTTGGGTCGTCTACAGCCCTAGGCCGAAACAAGAAATGGAGATTGATGAGATCGCAGACGACAAAATCGAGAGTGTTGAAGAGGCTGAAGTAGCTTTACCGCTGATACAGCCGAAAAGTCAAAAACTCAAAAAGCGCAACCCACTCAAGAATTACAAGGCGGTTCTTCGTAACTGGAACCAGCCCGCGGCCCATTTTCTCGCTGGCGAGCAGAAATCGGAGCCCTCGGTCATATCAAAGCAAACACAGTCTCTCGTCAGCTTGCCCAAAACTATATGCGGCGAGGCGTACCCTGAAATCTACGAAATGAGCATCAACGAGTCAGAGCCCGACGATGAGCTCATTTACAACCCCGCAACAAATCTGTTCGAGCCGTTGCACAAAGGGGAGCCGCCCACGTCTGCAGACGCCATGATCCAGCCGCGTTTCGCGACTCTTCACGAAGGCGGACCAACCAAGATTGTCTCCAACATCAACGCGCTCATCAAGAGCATACGCATTATGCGTATCATTTTCGCACCTATTGACGTGATTGCAGAACACTTCCCCACGCTTCAGACGGTGGTGATTTTATTGGAATTGGTGATTTTCGTGTGGATTTTGTATGAGCTTTCGTTGCTCATTGACGCAATGTGCATGGCAATCAAGGCGATATGTGCACCCATGATTGCCATAGGACGATTTATGAATCGGGTGGTTTGAAGTACAACAGCAGACACATTGAAGACCCGTGCACCAGGTACCTCGTGACCAAGATGAATCTAGTGAGAGCCGCCAGGCGCTACGCGACTCAGGAGAAGGCCGATCTCACTGCAGTGACGCTACAGTCGCTCAAGGATGTTGGGCTGATGTTTTCAGCCAACGACGACGCGGTGCAGCCCATCGACACCGAACCCATTTTCGAAAACCCACAGCTTTTCAGCACACTCAGCATGCTCCATCAAGGCCAGGTGCTCCGGGAGCTACAAGGCAAGTTCGATCGAAAATGGACCAAGCTCACGACGCGGGACAAGAAGTTGGGGTACTACATTGCGTATGGTAACTGGGGCTCGAGAGAAGCCTTCGCAGAGTGGAACACGCAGGCGCCACCACCGGACTTGCCCTTTTTGCCTTCTTCTGCTAGGTCGTTTCCCAATCCGTCGGAAACTGTGAAGAAATGCACTGCCGTGAAATTGAGCGAGACGCCCATTCGGAAAGCGCAGTTCGACACCAGCAAAGTCGATGGCGTGACCAAGTTTTTCATTTACGCAACCATCTTCGTTGTCTTGTTCGCGTTGGCAAGAGACAAAAACATTGGCGAGGCCGGCAAGCCAATCGTTGAAGAGATCAAGGCGAAAGAGGCGGAAAAATTACCGGAGCCCAAGCACAAGAAGTGGTTTTACCTCTGGTTGAAGTAAATGCTAATTGCCTGCACACAATAAGATGGCAGTACTTGGTGCTCCGTATGTCTCCGCAAAGCTAACCCCAGGAAGGGCCACAACAAATACAGGGACCCGAAAACGTTCCAGATGACGCCGGCCTTGTATAGGGTTCGTAAGCCGTTTTTCTGGCGCAACATGGCCGGTTTTGCCATTGTGGGCGCCCTCCCATTGGGCGTCTACCTTTACACGTGGAAAGTGCTCAGCCAGGACGACTTTGGTGACATTCCAATCCCGCCCATCTCGGACGAGGAGTTGCAAAAGTTGAAAAAGGAGTACGGAAAGAGTGTATAGTTAACTGGGCTTATATAGGGAAACACTACGCACAGCGTACGGCGCATTGTGCGAGCTTTCAAATGCAGAGTCGTAGACCTGGAGATCCACTTCGTCAAAGTCGGAAAGATCGGAGTCAAGTGAATGAGAGGGCGCGAGGTCGTCCTTGGCCAAGGGTTCTCTTGGATGCAGAAAAGGATTGTATTTGTGTTGCGTGTGGGAGTTAGGTGGTGAGTTTTCGACCCCTCCAAGTGACTCGTGAATTGAGTCATGCAGAAGAACTCGAGTGGGCAGCGAACCCCTAAATGGGTTTTCATGCCTATCCTCGAACGGGTTGGGCAAACTCTCCTTTTTGAAATTCAGCCCGTGCAGTAATTCCCTTCTAGCTTTTGGGCCTCTAGATGTGTCTCTCAACGACCAACTCAGATCGTTCAGTGTTGTTCCGAACGGGTACAACTCAAACGGTGGTCCAAATGTCTCGACTCCCGCATTGGATGCCGCATTACTCTCGTGGGAAAAATCCCTCTTCATCAGTTTCTCCGAAAGTCTAGAGTCCGAAACGTCTCGAAGAAAGCGTTCCCTTCTGTCTAACGGCGTGTAGCTGTAACCCAGCTCGAGGTCTCTCTTTTCGCGCGATCCAAACGCGATATGCGAGAGATCAATGGTGCTTTCGCTGAGATCCATCTTCAGTGCCTTGTCCGCTAGCGAATCCAGCAACAGCTTCTGGCTGCTAAAGACAAGTAAGCGAACTTTTTCGTTCACAGCATGGTAGCAAAACGTTTTGAGCGAGGTGTAGCCCGAATGCGCCACACGCACACGCACGGGAATGTACGCAAGGATGCCAATGCAGAACCGGAAGAAGAAGATGGCGAAAATGACAACAGAGAACAACTGAAAGGACAAAATCGCCGCAAGCCGAAGGTTTGTCGTGGCAATGTAGCGGATATTCTCCAAAATGTTGTTATCATGATTGCCCCCCGTGGCGTAAAACCGTAACGTCAAAATGTTCACAACCTGTCGCGGTAAGTCCGCCACCAATATTTCCAAGGCGTGGTCCAACTCAAAGTACGTGTGGAAGCACGCCCATTCAAACAGGCCCTTACGCTCAATTTTCGAGAAAAGACAGTGGTAGTCGTACAGCCGCACAGTGTACATTTGCTGAGTCATCTCGTTGAGGTACGCAAGGGCAATGTTCCGCGTTCGATATGTGTAAATGGCCCAGCCAAGATGGTATATAATGAGCACAAACCGGAACAAAATGCACCCAGTGAAGATCCACTTGGCGACCCGGTACTCGTACACCTGATAGTCTTTGGTCAGCCAGCGGTCAAAGGCGAGGATGTTGACGCAGGTGTATGTGTCCGAGGCCAAGACGGCAATTTGGAGGAGCAAAAAGATCCACAGCCAAACGTACAGAAGGACCGTGCCGATGCGCCGGTTGCGGAACTTGCGCACGTTGATGCTGTCGAACGTGGCCCCATTCACCTCGGGCCGGGCCTTCATTGAGAGACCTGCAGGCTAAGGGTGCCTGTTTGACACGGCGTGTCAGGTTGGGTCACGTGAAAGGTACACATCACGTGGACGTGACACCACACCGTTCCAACACTTTTTTGGCCTCCTCCCGCAAGTCCTCCTGCTCGTCTGCGCTCAATTCCTTCAAGATTGCCACGCACGCGTCCTTCACGGGCGGGCGGTACATGATCAAAAAGTGAAGCGCCAAAAAACCAATCTTCAGCCGGGCGGGGTCGATGCAAAGCGACTTTATACCGCCAACCATGTCGGCATTCAAGTAGGGCAAATCGCTCAACAAACGAAGGAAGATTTTGCGGTCGTTGCTCTCCAAAAACGGAATGAGCGCATCGATAACCTGTTGCGCCCACTTATTGTAGCGCGGGGTCGGAACGTCCTCTGACTCTTTCGATTCCCCTACCTTCTCCTCGTTTTCCTCTTCGTTCTCCTCCTCCACTTTTTTATCGTGCAACAGCTTTTCGGCAAACCACTCTTCATTCAACCAGTCGATCACCAAGTCCACTCTCTGCTGCACGTTTTCCATGAAATGGTCAAAAAGAGCCTTGCGGATCATGTCGCCCAAAGCTTCAGGCATTCCCCTCGTCGCCAACCGTGTGAGTAAAAGATGCCATGTGTCCGGCCTCCACGACGCTATAGCCACCTTTTCCAACTCACTACGCCCAAGCTCTGGCTCCTCTGCCTTTCCATTCTTCGCGAGCGCGAAGAAGTTCTTGACAATCAAACTCACGTTCTCCTTGCGTTCTCCGGGTGACATCACTTCTGGCGCTGGGAGCGTGTATTGCGTCTCTGGCTCGAAACGCTCGCCCTCTTCTTTAATTTCCTCGACGTTCTCAAACAGCTGATTTTCACCCACGGCTGCAGTGTACCGTTCCGCGATTATGTCCAATCCGCTGGCAAGTCTGCGCGGCTCCGCTTTGCTGAGCGCGCTGAGAACCATGGTGATGAGGATTGGCTGCGTGAGCGTACGCATGTCAAAGTTGTTGATTTCAGTGTCGGGTTCTGTGAGGCAGTAAAGATTCTTGTATGTGAGCAGCTTGAGCCGCTTCAGCGGGTTTGGAAACAGCTCGGACTTGCGCACCTTGATTTCGGCGTCCCCAGCCAGAGGTTGCAAAATGTTCTTTTTGCGAATCTCGTCGCCGTGCGCCTGCAACAGCGCAATCTTACGCCCAACTGCAGCTTGGTATTTCGGTGGCACAACCTGGATTTTGGTCATGTACGAAAGAAGCACACGAAGAGTGCGGTCCACGTACTTGCGCGAAAGTTTGAATGTCTCGAGCGACTCATAGTTGGAGCGCTCTTTCGAGACAGACTCGAACTGCTCCAAGAGCGGAATGATCTTGTCCATAAACTGCCGTTTGCGCCGCACCAATACGGCGAGCTGGTTAAGAACGGCGGTCACCAAAGGAGTAACTAGAATGCTTTCTCGCAACAAAGCAAGCACACTGTCCAAGACGCGTCCGGCCTCGCCCTCCATCTCATCTACCTTGATGAGCGTGTGGCTCGGGCCAACTCGGCTTAACGAAAAGTACCGTGACAGCAGCGAGCGCAGCTGGTAATCCACGACAAGCACAAGAAACTTGAGAAGCTGGATCTTGTTGTCAAGATTGCGCATCATGTCGTGCTCGCCATCGTACAGTTCCTCGAACGGGAACTGCGTTCCCCATTTCGACAACATACCGCGCTTCAACTCGGTCAATTTTTGCCACGTCACGCCGCTGCTGCCGTCATTCTCGGCGACAAAACGAAAAACAATGCGGTAAACAACACAAACGAGGTCAATAAGCCCTTTGTAAACATCCGGGTCTCGTTCGCTGAGCAAGTTTCTGAGCGGATCGAGCAGCTCAATCGCTAATTCCGTGAGCACTCCCTTGTCCGCAAGCTCGTCGGGACTTGAAAAGGCAGTTTGGAGAAAATCCACACACCACCGCCGAATGACAAGGTCGGGGTTGGCACTGAGGACCAAAATCTGGTTCACCACTTTGGGAAACATCACCTTGTCCGTGAGCGCCAAGCGGCGGGCCTCCTCGAGCTTGCCAACGACATCACTCATGTCACGTGTAACTAGTCTCGTGACACGTATTCAAGCACTCAATGAGTGGTGATGGAGCACACGGACGCTGACGCTGTGAAGCAACAGGATACCCACGTTGCGGGGCAGCCCGAACCATGGCAGTTGACCCCAGACGAAAGCAGAAACGAGGTTGTTCCTCGCAGTTGCTCCACAAGTACGCTAGTGTCGCACGAGAGCGAGGAAGAATTGAGCGCCGCCTTACGCTTTCTCAAGCCGAAAAGGTCTTCGTCGCTGTCCAACGATGTTGCCCATGAACGTGACCGATTCACTGCCAGACACCGGAATTTGAATGTTTCGCTGACGCCGTTCATCGATGACCAAAGCGCATTGCGCAAAACGAAGAAACTAAACAGCGGATGCTCTCCATTGTCTTCCGAATCTGAGTTTTATCAAGCCCGCTTTCGGCTGACTCAGCCGCTTGATATCCACGAATTGTCCGCCCTGGATCTCGAGCACGTCTTTGAGTGGTACTTTGCGCAGCCATTGCCCGAAACGAGCGAGATGTTTCCTTGGCTTCACGGGCTACACAAGAACAACTTTTCGCAGCGATCCTTTTTTCTTTCACAGCAGTTAGGCCACTCGCATACATGCCATTTTGATAGGCCCGAGGGTGCGCGGTTCCTCATGTGCGTGGAATTTGGCGATCTGGAATCGCCGAGAAAGCTTCGAAATCTGGTTTCCGCAGAGGAAATTCTCAGGAAAATCGACTGTTCGCGAGCAGAAGTCGAGGAGGAGGTTGCGAGATCGCTCCGGGTGATCTTGAAAGACCAGGATGTATCCCTGGATCTTGTGGCCTTGATTGTGGCGGATTGCTTCGCCACAGGTCATTTGCCAGAGCTCTTGAATTTGGACCCTGATCGAGGAGTTAGCTTGAGAAACTTCCAGATTCAGGTGTGTAAAGCAGCGTGCTGCCTGGACTTTGTTGTGCACAACGAGCGCTCTGCAAGCAAAGGATTGGCGCGCCTTTTACGAATTGCGCAGCTACGAGAGAACAGCAAGTTTGGAGTATTTCTATTGAACGTGGACGCGGACGCCGATATTTGGACTCATCGGGATTTCAAGCAGACCAAGGGCAGCGGGCTCGACGCTACAAAAAAGACTCAATTGTTCACCAATCACGCCAGTCTTTTAGAGGCGAAAACCTTTGCATCGTGGGACGTGGATTATCAAATCAAAGAAAAGGTGGAAACGACTCGCATGTCCGCTGCGTCGCGCCTCCATCTCAACGTATGGGTGGGCAACTTTTGGGACCACGAAATTATGATGCACCGATTTAACTCGGATTACCGCTTGCCCGAAGTAGAGGTCAATCCTGAGAAGGACCATCTAAAGTCTACGCTCCTTGCCACGTTTTCCAGTCTTGACGACAAGACCCTTTTTCAGACGCTAAGTCCACCCCGCGCTCATTGGAAGCTTTTTGTCCATTGTCACAACGAGGCCAAGTTCCCTGACAGCGTGCAACTCGCTGATCTTCTTTTCAAGTACACAATCGCATCGAGACGACACACGGACACGGACGAGGTGCACCACCTTGAGTTCCCTGCGTCCGGTTCCATCGGCATCGGTGACTGCAAACAACACACGCTCATGGCCATTGTGAATCTGTGCAAATTGTTGTATTTGTACCTGTCGCTGGTGCTCAGCGAAAGTCTTGCATCGTTAATTTACTGCTCCGACGGATACACTGAGCTGCTGCTTCTCATGCTTTGCTATGTGATTTACGCTGAGGATTTGCCTCTCGGCGAGGCGATGCTCAAGATTCATGAGGTTTACGAGCGTCCGTTTTTTCTCTTTAACACAGACGCGTTCATCCTCCGCAAGTTGCAGCCGCTTCTTCGTCGATTCAGCCCGAAACACAAGAAAATCGATTGGGGACTGCCTGAGCAAATCACCGATGAGGACCTCAACGACATTTTGCTAGCGCCGCGCCCGCGAAGCGCCAGTCTCGAGCGTCGAAAATTGGGCTACATTGAAAATGACTCGGATTCGCTGTCTGATAGCGACGAAGACATGAGCCCGACATATCTCTGCAGCGACTGGGTAGCAGACCTCGAAGGTCTGATGCCATCGCGAATTTTGCCATACCTCTATCTCGGGTCGTTGCGCCACGCCAACAGCCTCACGCTTTTGTCGCGGCTTCGCATAAACCTGGTTATATCTGTCGGCGAGGATCTTGACTGGCTCAACGGGCACAAATTCCAGCACAACAACGACATCCGTGTGGATGTCGACGGCAAAAACTCCATTTACCACATTCGGCCGCTCACGCAGCCGCTGTGCACCGTCAGATCAGTGCTCAAGGTCAACAACTTGCAAGACGACGGGATTGATGATTTGGCACACTCACTCCCAGCGATTTTGGCGTTCATCGACGCCGAATTGAGGCGGCTGCAACAAACTCGCATCATGGTGCACTGTCGAGTCGGTGTGTCACGGTCTGCGACGGTGGTCATTGCCGAGGTGATGCGGCGGTTGCAGCTCAGCTTGCCCAAGGCTTACATGTTTGTTCGTGTGCGGCGGCTCAACATCGTTATTCAGCCGAACCTCCGTTTCATGTACGAGCTATTCAAGTGGGAGGAGCAGAAACGACGCGACGAGGGACAGCTACGAGAGGTTGATTGGTTTGTCATGTGTCGCGAAATCAAGCGGCTCAATCAACCGTTTATTCGGTGAGTGTGTGTGCGGTCGAGCCCAGTGTCGGTACAAGCACGACCATGTCTCTCGACGACCCGGCCATTGTGCAAGCGAGCGACGCCCCCAAGCCCAACAGTGTGCTCGAAAAACTCATGCAGCTGGCGATTGCCCATGCCGCTCAGGAGCAGGCGCCGGGACTGGAGCCCGGTCCGCGCCGCGAGCTGTTTGCGTCTTTTCAGCCGACTGTGGTGACGAAAACTGTTTATTCTTTGGCGCAATTGCTAGCGTTGCGCGACCTGGAGGCCGTGGCGAACTTTGACGTTTCGCGGCTCCCGGACGAGGCGTTTTGGCGGCGGCTCCCACGGCGGCCCGCGAAGCCCGAGAAGGAACACAAGAAACGGAAGCGGAGCAAGGCGTGGGAACGCAAGCCGGCGGGATTTGCGCAAAGCGAGGAGTTGGAGGGCGTTCCCGCGGACAAAATCCTGCAAATGTTGGGCGAAGGTGACGAGGTGGAACCTAACTGGGACGCCCCGACCGGGGGCGAGATGCCGGTGAATATGGGTGACTCGGTCGCCGAATTCGAGCGCTGGAAGCAAAGCATGCGCGCGCAGGAGCCGCCGCACGAGTCGGAAGAGCCGCACGAGTCTAGCGAGCCACAGTCGCTGAACAACGACGTGGACAACTTTTTCTCCTTTGTTGACGACGACAAAGGGCTGCGTTTCCTGTCTGTTTTCGATGATCTGAAGCTGCGCTTTTTCAAAAACGCAGCTAACCCAAGAAACGCGCCCGCGCAGCCTCCTGGGTTGGTGTATCCGCAGCCCACACAGAACGACTCGTTTTTTCTCTCGTTGTTGAAAAAGCTGGATACAAAGGCTCCGGGACAGGCGCAAATGGGCCACATGGCGATGCCAGGCCAAGCGCCGCAAAAGACGCCGCAAGTGCAAAATCTCCAAAAGCAGGTACCACAGCAGAGACAAGTTCAGGGACAGGTGCCCCAGGGCCAACTTCCAAAAGCCCAAATTCAAGCGGTCCACAATCCGGGTCTCCTAGGGCAGATGCCGCCAGGCCAATTGCCTTCCGGTCAAATTGCCTCGGGACAGTTGCCCTCAGGCCAGATTCCTCAGGCCCAGGCGCCTCCAGGTCAACCTCCTCTTGGCCAAATGCCACCGGGCCAGATTCCGCCGTGGGAGAGGCACCCAATGTACTTCCCGCCGCCTATGATGCAGGGCCGGCAATTGCCTCCTGGTTTAGTGCCGCCGGGGCTCTCGAAACCGAACGACCGTGAAAGACAAGACGACGTGAACCGGCCCGACGGGCGCGTGCCGTTCTCGAGCTACTACGGATACCCAATGCCCCCGTCGTAATGCATGCCACGTATTAGGCCCACGAATAAATGACATGTTTTCATTAGCCGAAAGCGTACATTTCTTTGCTGTAGGTACAATCTTATCGCTTGGTCGCAACTGGACGCAACGCTTTCCTGGACCTTTCCACGAAAATATCCCCGTGACCCTTCCTCCCGCTTTTACAGAGCAAACGAGCCGATGCCGTGACGACATCATCGATGTTCGTATAACCCTATAAAGCGTTCCCCCACTCAAGAGAGTTGATGTACTTGCGACTAAGTGAGCTCTCATTTGATAGTGAATGGAGACCATCGACGACACAGACTCCTTGAATGTGCTTGTCGCCTCGACTATGACTTCGTTTCGCTCACATGCTCATCCCTGAAGCCGAATCAAATGTCCTTAGCTTCTTCATCCATTAAACGCATACAGATGGAATGCTTCTAGTTCTGATTGTGGTTTTCAACAGTCTGAATAAGACCAAGCCAAAGTTGGCCCTTTTACACCCTCGCACGTAGGGGAAAGCAATCCATAACGGTTGCCGTGATCAAAGTCCAAGCAATCGAAGAGCTGAATTGTCTGGTCGAGCGAACTGTGATCAATGAGATCTTAATACGACTCAACCGTGCCAGCTTTGTAGCGTCTCGCTGAAGTTCGTTTCTGAGTACGGTGCTTGTCAAGTTTTGTCTTCACTTGACTTCCAATGCCTCGGAGAGCTTGTACAGCAACGCTAAAAGCTGAATGTGCTCGTCAGTGCCTGACGCCAACCGCTTATCTGTAAGAAATAGCAAGGCGGCGATTTTGCTTTTGGCTGCCGAAGAAACTTGATCGTTGAGGATAAATTTGTCGTGGAGCTGCGCCACCACTTGTTGAGCACTCCAACCCTGTACCACCAAAGTACGCACCATGGCTTCGATAGAATCGGGATGCTCCAATACTGCCACGTAGCTATCCATCAACTCCTCGCCCACAACGCCGGTTATTTCTCGGATTAGATCCTTCAGAATCGCACTCTTGGCACTAAGCCGCGCCGCCAGCTGAAGACACGTAATGGCCCGCCTCAAGTCTCCTCCAGACACTGCCATCACCTCGAGGAGGACGTCCTCGCTTGCATTCACTTCCTCATTCTTGGCCACGAATTTGAGCCGAGCCAAGGCATCTGCATTGTCCAACGGGCGAAATTGAAACTTAGAGCACCGCAGCGCCAACGGATCAATGATGCGGGTAACGTAGTTGCACACGAGACAGAAGCGGGTCACCCCAGCATAGTTTTCCATTGTCCGCCGAAGCGCCGCTTGGGCGTCGTTCGTCATTGAATCAGCCTCATCTAGAATGATTATTTTGTATGGCGGGCACGGATAATCTGCATCCTCGGGCGTAGGGTTCGATACTGCCAACCGGGCAAACGTCTTGATCTTGCTGCGTACAATGGCGATACCCCGCTCGTCCGAAGCGTTGAGCTCCAAAACTCGTGATTTGAATAACCGCGGGCCATACAATTGACGCGCCAACGCCAAGATGGTGGACGTCTTGCCGGTCCCAGGCGGTCCATAGAAGAGCATGTGTGGGAGGTTGGCCAGCTCCAAGTTTTTCTTCAACACCTTCACTGCGTGGTCCTGAGATGCAACATCGCTCAACTGGCGTGGTCTGTACTTCTCCACCCACGGCGTGTGGCTGCGTTTCAGGTCCACGTAGCTCATGTGTATCCTGCACTCTAGTTTCACTGCACATTGACAGCTGCAAATATATTACTGCACGCCAACTACGGACAATTCCAAAGTCCACACGCGCCGCACGTGGACTTTTATAGTAGCTTCTGGTCCCTGCGCCGCGAGGTGCGTGCCCTCTGTCGGAACCGTGAGCTCCTGGTTTGACCACCAGCACTTGCGCGCAGGTTTGCGCCAAAAGAGCAATAACTTTGTTTGTGTGCTGTCGTTCTTTTGCCGCACGCGCGACAAAGACCGCAGCGCCGCGCGCAGCGCTGAGTTAGCAATCAGCGCGATCCGCAGACGCAGCCGCGAGCGACCCAGCGCATTCGAGGACACAGGGTTCAACCCTGGCAGATCCGGCGGTGTGGGTTGCGGTGGCAGGAGCCGTACGAGCAGGAGCGACGATATAACGCACTTGAGAGGCTCCATCGCGCGGCAGCCCCACTGTTCCTCGCTCGAAAATCCCAGACTGCATAGCATGTCAAAGAGGTGCTGCTCTGCTGCACCAAGGGGCTGTGGAGTGGCTTGCGGCAAAAGCGGGTTGTAGCCCAATCCGCTGAAAACAGACTTGTGCTGCATCAACTGCTGCCCGACAAACGCCTTGAGGTGGTGGACGTCCGCAGGCGTGCATCCTGCCACAGGTGGAATAACGTAAAAATCCAAATCCTCGCGAAGAACGATAATCGCTGGTTTTGACTTTAAAACCAGCGCAGAGTCAAGCCGACTGCTGAGATTCAGCACTTGTGGCAGAAGCTGTCCCGCAGCCTCAACATCTCGCTGCGCGTCACCAAAAACTTGTAAAATGTATTCGAAGCAGCAAGGGTCAAAGTTGACGGCAACAACGTCATCCTCCGTGAGGTTTGTGATAACTTGACCGTCAATATCCAAGAAAACGCCGTTCGGGAAAAGCAGAAGCAAAATGCTTTCGGGCAAACTCATGAGCTCGTCCCTCGTAATATTGAAGTGCTCACCGCGGATATTGAGGTGGATCCGCAGATTGAAGTCTATGTTAGAGTTGCCATCAAGGCCGATGCCTGAGAGGCTGTCTTGCGACACCTGCGTCACAAGATTGTCCGCCATGTCGACAAGTTGAGAATGTGTCGGTGTCACGTGAAACTAGCGTGAGACGCCCTTAACCTCGAGACCAGCCGTGACTTTTTGAACTTACTAAAAAAAAGCTGTGATTGACAGAATCTCTTCGATTTTCCACGTGATCATGCTTGCCACCTATCGAGTCGAGGTCTCGAGCAGCCTACCCCCGCATTCAGACAAATGCGTGTTCCCGGAATCAGTTTTACAAGACGTACTCACACACGAATTTCCACACCCCATAGTAATCAAGTTACAATTTGAATCAAAATCTATTTATGTTGGGGTGAAGGAGTTTAGTGCTGAAGAAGGCTCAATATTGGTGCCGCTGGACGTAGCTTCGAAACTTGGGGATGCCGTTTCTATGGAGGTGGTCAGACTCCCAAAAGCAAAGTTCTTGACCCTCAAACCGAGGCAATTTTACACTCACATCACCGATTGGAAATATTATTTGGAGGCGCACTTGAGCAAAAGCTACACGGTCCTTTGCAGGAAACAGATTGTGAAGATTGCTGACCCTCTCGTCCCCGAGCCCGTCGAATTCACTATAGAGAAACTCAGTGACGAGGCTTCAATTGTCATTGACACTGATATCGACTTGGATGTTACGCCGCTCAATGACATCATGGCACACCAGCAGCTCAACAGTTTTGAAACAAATCGTGTTTTCGAGCTCAACGCGATCAATGAGATGAAAGCAGAGACTTTCACAAAGGGACCATTGCGAGTTTACTCGCTCACGCTTAAAGCTGGCACCGTTGACATCAAGTTGTCTAGCGAAAACGACCATAACGTCGATGTCGTGATCGGACTTGACCGATTTGTCTCTATGGAGAACTTTAGATGGTCGCTGATGGATCAGGTCGGTGAAAAGATTGTGCGTGTGGAGGCTCACGGCGCCAACAGTCATCTCATTGTTTACCTCGTCATCTTTGCATGGGAAACGCCCGAAACTGTCATCGTTGAGGTTTTAGATGCAAACGCGGGCGACTCACGAAGTTGTCAAAGTAGGTGCACAAATTGCCGGCAATTCGTGGACAATGAAAAGTTGACTCTTCATGAGTCGTTTTGCAAGAGGCACAACGTGAGATGCGAGTGCGGAGCTGTATTTCGTGGGGCTGTTTCAAACACGCACTGGCATTGTGAGCTATGCGGCTTGAGTGTCCACGGAGAGTCTCGATTGGCCCATTCAAGGCATTTTCAGCTAATGCACTCCGGACCCTACAGCTGCAAATCTTGTGACGAGCGGCAAAACTTCGATACATTTTTCGAGTTGGTGACGAAACACAAGAACAAAGACTGTGCCGCAAAGCTTCACGAATGCCAATTTTGCCATCTTGTGTTGCCACAGGGAAAGGCCGACTACATGGACAATTATTCGAACTTGACTCATCACGAAACCGAATGTGGTAACAGAACGGGTATTTGTGACCAATGTAGCAAGACATGCAAGATGAAGGACATGGCTAGCCATGCCAAGATGCATTACCTTGCCAAGAAACGCCTTAACGATGTGCGGTTCGAACGATGTCGCAACAGCAATTGTGTGAACGAACTTCACCTTTCGAACGACCTAAAGCTTTGCGAGCGATGCTTCAGTCCGCTTTTCAGTACTGTTCACGACCCCACGAAAACAAGGTTGTTGGGAAGGATTGAGCGCCGCTACATGCTCCAGTTGACAAGGGGTTGCGGAAACTCTTGGTGCGAGAATCGCGAATGCGTCACAGGCAACAAGGAGCGAAAGGGCTGGGCGATGAGGGACATAATCGAATATTTGAATTCTGAGCTCCTCAGCCAAGCTTGTTTCACAAAACCTGATAAGCCCTTCGCTTTTTGGTTTTGTGTCGACGAGAGTGTACAAAGAAGAAGAGAACTTGCACTGGTTCTCATTCACGAGGAGATGTTTGAGGAAAACATGGTGTTGAAAGCAATAAATGCGCAAGCCACTGAGCTGAGTGTGCGCCATTGGCTTCACCAACATGCAATAGCACGCTAAGTCATCACGATAAATTTTATTTATAGCTCGCGCGCAAGAACTTAACTTGTCTTGGTCGTAGTCATGTACAATCGCGTGACCAGACGGAGCCACTGTGTGAAGGACGATAAGTGGTTATCGGAAATTGTGTGCACGACGTCCGTATCGGAAGCGGCATCATTTGTTGGGGCCTGTGAAATTTGGAAGACACCCGAATGCAAAGTTGCAGACAAAGCTGGTAACGAGTTGTGTCAGATTGAACAACCAGCAATAATGCAGCCACGGTCCTGTACATTGTCAAAGTGGTATATATATAGCGACTTATCGCCACCTAATCCTTCCTCGGCTCCCGTGCCAACAAAATGTTGTTTTCAAAGTCAGTGTTACTTACTATTCTCTCGGCACTTAGTGCCCAGGCGCTCACCCTCCCGAAAATCGGTGACGTGGTCGAGGTTTTCCCAGAAGTTGTTTCCGAGCTCAAGGAGGGAATGTCCCAACTCAGCAACGATGTTCAGGAGAATTTGGAAGGTCTCAAGCAGGATGTGGGAGAGACCTTAAAGAACGTGGGCGCGACTATTACCAAGTTCGAGCAGCTGCTTCTCAAGTCACCTCAAGCCCCGTTGCTCAAAGCACACCGTGAAGGCGAAGCGATTGACCACAAGTACATTGTTGTCTTTAAGTCTGGTGTTGATGCCTCTCTTGCTGACTTCCATCGTCAGTTTATTGCCGAGAAACAGGCCCACTTTGAATCGAAGCTCGAGGAGGGTCATGGCTTTTTTGCTAAAGCAGAGGGCGTAAGTGACATCTTCAGTGTGTCAGACGCCATGACGGGCTACGTGGGGTCGTTTTTGCCTGAGGTTGTGGAGTTGATTCGCAGAGACCCATCGGTGGCTTTTGTCGAGGAAGACAGTGTGGTTTACGCTAACGACTTCGCAATTCAAAAGGGTGCGCCGTGGGGCCTCGCGAGAATATCTCACCGTCAGCCGCTCTCCTTGCTGCTGTTCAATCAGTACCTTCATGACACTGAAGGCGGGCGTGGAGTGACACTGTACGTTATCGACACAGGTATTTTCGTCAAGCACAAGCAATTTGAGGGCCGCGCAAAATGGGGCAAGACTGTGCCTGAGGGAGACGAAGATGACGACAACAACGGCCATGGCACGCACTGCGCGGGTACCATTGCGTCGAAGGACTACGGCGTGGCGAAGCATGCTAACGTGGTTGCTGTCAAAGTGCTCCGCCTGAATGGATCGGGCTCCATGTCTGACGTAATCAAAGGAGTTGAGTTCGCAGTTCAGCTGCACAAAGCGGACGTGCAACTGAAAAAGAAAGGTTTCCGTGGATCTACTGCGAACATGTCGCTTGGAGGTGGCAAGTCACCAGCTTTGGATTTGGCGGTAAATGCGGCAGTGAGGGCCGGCGTTCACTTCGCCGTGGCGGCGGGCAACGAGAATCAGGATGCGTCCGAGACTTCCCCCGCATCAGCCGAATTGCCTGTTACCGTAGGCGCGTCGACCATTTCAGACGCACGTGCGTACTTCTCTAACTATGGTGAGGCTGTGGACATTTTTGCGCCGGGTCTCAACATTGTGTCGACATACATCGGCTCTGAAACTGCCACAGCTACGTTGAGTGGTACTTCGATGGCCTCGCCACACATTGCGGGGCTTTTGTCTTACTTCGTGTCTTTGCAGCCTGGCGTTGAGTCCGAATTCTTCACTGCGGCCAACGGCGTGACCCCAGCTCAACTCAAGAAAGACCTCGTTCACTTTGCAACCGCGGATAAGTTGACAGACGTTCCTCTGGGGACAGTGAACTTGTTGGCGTTTAACGGAGCTGGCCACAATCTCACGAGCTTCTGGGGAGCATCCGATGTCTCACCGCCCGTTGGGTTGTTGTAGCGCTGGCGCCAAATTTTGATTTACAATTTTGAAATACAGCCCACGTAGAGTAGTTCGTTCAAATAGTTTGCTAACATGGAAAGGAAGTGGAACGTTGAAGAAGACTTTATGTCACGTGACCAAATCTTTCATCAGCATGTCTACACCTGCCAAGCGCAGACTCATGCGAGACTTCAAACGCATGCAGCTGGACCCCCCTTCAGGGGTCTCCGCTCTGCCTCTCACAGATAATGTCATGACCTGGAACGCGGTGATCATAGGTCCCGCTGACACACCATTTGAAGACGGCACCTTCCGCCTAGTCATGCAGTTCGAGGAGCTGTACCCTAACAAAGCTCCTGTTGTTAAGTTTGTGTCGGAGATGTTTCACCCCAATGTGTACGCTAGTGGCGAGTTGTGCCTAGATATTCTTCAGAACAGATGGCTGCCGACATATGATGTCCTGAGCATATTGACGAGCATTCAATCGCTCTTGAACGACCCAAATATATCCTCGCCAGCTAACGTGGAGGCTGCTAATTTATACAAGGATCACCGAAGTCAGTACGTAAGAAGGGTCAGGGAGACGGTGGAGAAATCGTGGCTCGATGTGGACGACGAAGATGACGAAGATGACGAGGATGACGAAGACGATGAGTGATAATTGATTCGATAATTGCGCAGAGACGCCTTTAGTCCGCGATATTGGCCTTCGTTCTATCAAGTGTTCGAAGCAGCTCGTTGTGCGGTCCATCCTGGTCATAGGCTCAGGCCAAGATGCGCGTCGGACACATACCTCAAGATCAGATTTTTTTTCGTTATCACCTGAGTTTGGAAAAACTTGATGTTCGTGTCCCCGAGCCGATAGGATTGAGGGGCAGTGAAAGTCAAGATTTGACGCCCTGCTGACGGGTCGTGCTCGAATGACTGGAGCTGCGCAAGTGAGATCTCTTGGGAAACGCAGTCTTGATCTAGAACTAGGCTATGAGGCCTCAGCAAAATGTTCAAGAAAATAGAAAGCACATGTTTAAAGAACAAAAGAGTGGCGCGCAAAGCTTGTCATCAAATCCGGAAATGATGGCACCTTTTGTGACCACGTATAGGACGTAGTGGGCGAGCTGGAAACACGTGATAGTTGTGGTACTTGCTGTGACTTTCAATGAAGTGCGATACTCTCATCTATTTCATGAGACATATTTCGTTTTTCTCTCATACACCGATGCTGCCCTGGTTAAAAGCGCAGGGCCTAATTGGTTGACAATGCCTCAGTTAGTTGGATATGCAGCGGTTCACGCCTTGTATCTTTTCTGTTATCTTTGTCGTACTCGGCAGTTCATGCAACGTCAAACGTTGCACCGGTACCCATTTGTTCCTCACAATCAGTCGAGTCTATCCTGGATTTATGAGGTCAAATTACTTTTGTCAAAAAAATCATGGTTGCGCGAAAGTCAGCAAATGTGGCCTTGGCTGCAATTTTCAAGATGAGCAGATGTAAAGCATTATTCAAGCGTGTTTCAGTGCTTCTGACAGGTCAAGTACGTCCAAATTATATTAGTTTTGATTGCTGAGATAGCCATAGCGAAAACATCGCAGCCATGCTTTGTAAATGACCGATTGTTAAACAACCGTTTAAACCCTGGCAGAAGCATTGACGACTTTTGGTTGCCAACTTTAAAGATGTTTCAATCCAAAGTAACGAGTACGATTGCTCGAGTGAAGCCCTTCCTCGTCAATCTCTCGGATAATACTTCAAACTGCTTTCTGATCAATAATGACTGACCTCTTAGTCTCTTCATCAGCAACTTGAACTTCACACATGTGTACACTGCGTAAAAATTTCTGAATCTCACCAGGACTTTAGACTCAAAGTCATCAGCCGGTGAGGTTCCATGTCCTTACGTGCTCTTCTTGATTTAGCCAAGATAGGTAAGGAAAAAGTAAAAATTCAAATGGACAATGCATATGCGACTGAATGCATTACCCAAATAAAGTATCACATATGCACTGCAATGCAAAGCAGACGTTTACTTTTTACGATCAGGGTAAAACGCGCTTATATAATCACACAGCTTCGCGCAATTAGGAAAGTTACTTGCCCAAACCGGTGAGACAAGAAATGCACTCCGTATGCAGTACCTAAAATTAAATCATACCCAAAAAGCTCACTTTTTTGGAATTTGATTAGCAAATCATAAATTTAAGAGCGCGATTATGACTCCGACACTGTTTTATTCAGAAATTTGTTTTGAATTTAAAGCGAAAGATGAAATTTTAAATTGTAAAATTTTTGGGTGCTTTGCTGGAAACTTGTGTTTTTTACTTTTAGACCCTCAAAAAATTTTTGCCTTCTCGATTTTTTACTTTTAAAAACGGCTCAAAAATCATCAGCTAATTAAAATCTTGTGTTTCTTCAAAAATTGGTGTACGGGTCTTTGTTTTGAGAGGTACGGATGTATTCAGAAATCTTCAAGTCTATCATAATAATCGTTTTCGAATAGGGGATTCATCTGTTATGGAGAAGCGGGAACGCGCGAAGCCACATTCACAGCTAACTGTCAACGAGATCGTAGGCAGTCTGAGTAAATTGCGTGATGCAGTTGCTTGTGAGTAGTCCACCGAGCTTAACTCGTGCCTCTGGAAGACCCGTACGCAACTAATGTTATACGCGCAATTGGGGACCACTGATTTCGGCGACATGTTATCACAGTCGTTGTGTGTTGACTTGTCATGTGCAGGTTTGTACCACGAAGATCTTGTCAGAAAAGCTCAATACCAGTAAGATAAAGACGTCTTTCTTCGTAGCCAGTGCTCCTGTATATTATTAACGAAGACCTTCAGTATATCAGCTTCCGGCAGTTACAAGGTCACATTCACTCTTATAACACAGGCATTCACAAAGCACAAATGACTCTTTACCGTGTGAGTGCGTAACGTGATTACGTGATTCAACACGTGATAAAAATTATGCGTGACTTCAAAGCACATGATAATAGACACGTTTTCCTCTTCAAGTGCTCACGTGCGACAGGGCATTTGGTGTAGACGTGATCTTGGTCGCCTTTGTTACGCACCGGTAAGTCAAGTGCAAGTAAAGAGTCAGGATTTTCAAAAACCTTTCGACTGAGCATCTGTATCCTTGCTTACTAATATAGCTTCCAATAAGACCATATAATGAAACGTCGATTTCACCATGCACCTCTATCCAGACTCTCGTTAAAGCCTTTTTGCAAACCATGTGTATTACTGGCGGATACATTGTGATGAGAGTGGTACATTTAAGAGTAGATCAATGATCATAGCATGAACGTCAAGCCACTAATTTGCGTATTACTCAGGCAAGGAAACGTGCAGGCACACCCGCGCTTTCAAATCACGTGATTTCAGTCACGCTGCTAAGAGTAGGGAGGAGTACGTAAACAACAACTCCTGCATGTTCGTAGTCAAGCTAAGCACACCTTTAATACGTCAAGCCGTTTTTTGCGGCTTTCCACGTGACTATCGAAGACACGTATTCCACTATCATCTAATAAGCTCAATTCAGGACAATTTGTTCCATAAGAGTAGACTAGTTACTTGTTATAACCAATCACCCCCGGTCTTCTGAAGAAGGGCTTCGATCAAACGGCAATCGTGAAGGCTCAACTTCACTTTATGTTCACGCCGAGCGCCTTGAAACTGTTGATGTGAGTTGTCCATGGATGTGAGACTGCTCAGGTGTGTCATGCTATCTTTTTAAAAGCGTTTCATAAGTGAAGAACGACTCAACATTTCGCGAGACAACTTGATCTTCGTTTCACTTGACAGGAGTTCCTCCGAGAAAGAGGGACTATAACTTCTTTCAATGGTGTGGGCAGGGCTTAGGTGCTCACAAACACGTAGACGTCGCGTACCGCTCATACTGATCAGAGGAATTGATTCTCTCTGGATTGGTTCAGAAGTATAGGAACCTGCCGCGATCAGGCTCGATGACCACGCACCGTGCTTCAAGACAACTCGGAACACGTTGACCAAGAGACTTAACTTTCAGTCGAACAGAATTGGAATCATGTGCGTTTAAAACAGACTTGGCTGGAGAAAGAATGCTACGAAGTTCAACCTCAACAGCAGCTTTCTCGACCCACGGGAAACACGCTAGTCGGCCATGCGATAAGTCGTTTGGGGGTCTAAAAGCTGAAAACACGAAGCGTAGGGAAAGTTGTCAGAGATCATTCAGCAGCAAGCAAATCAGCGGCAAAATGGAAAGATATGGCGCTGACTTCCCGAACCTCTTGCTTTTTGGCCCTTGAGCCTGAGGGTACGTGTCACCGCACGAGTTTCGTTACGAGTGTGACAACTTTCAGGCCAAAGTTGCCAAGTGGCTTCTGTAGCTGCGATTTGGTCAACGCAAAGGCTCATGATTAGCTGGTTCATCCACACTCTGTTGAGGGGAAATCTGAAAAGTGTAGTATTCCTGCGCAACGACACAATCGGAACGACGATCTATCACAAAGTAGTGACTACATAGTGCAAGCAGGAGGCGACAAAAGTATTCGCCATAACTCGTTTTCATCATCGCATACGTATCAACTGAGCAGTATCACGAGTCACGCTCAGCGTCAAAAATGCGTACGGCACCGTTTTGATAGTGGACCAGCATGACACAGATTGACACTCAATTCTCGTTGCGATGATCGATGCAATCGACTGAAATGGGTTCAGAAGTTGCACCTAAAAAGAAGCTCAAGCGGATCAACGGTTGATTGGTCACAGTTTGAGTTGCGAACATGCGGCAGCTCCTCGATATGAGGTATGGCTGTTAAAGTCGTGCAATCACCACTTCTGGCCACAATGCAAAATGGCGCCGCTTATGGCGCCCCCGGGCTGCCCGACTACACGCTGCTGGCACAGCAAAAGCGACAGAACAGCATGCTGGCATACGCCCTCGACCCCGCCGGTAAACGAATGCAAAACCCGTTACAGATGCTGCTTTCGATGCAAAGCAACGTCCCGGGCGCCAGCGCTTTTTCGCAAACCCTGCTGCGGAGAAATCGGTTATTCAACCTGCCAAACGCAGTCAAAACTCCCACGCCTCAGGGATATGATGTGCCGATGAGCCCGAGCGGTGCGCCTCAAAATCTGGATCTGTCAGGGCTGAGCCCAAACGCGCCTAGTCACACGCTGGAGCTGCTGGGCCGCTACAGCGACGAGGAGCAACAGTTGGCAACAAAGCTCAAGGAGACATACAAGAATATCGTCAACTTTGAGGAATTGGTTCAGAAAAGCTGTATTGATCTCACACTCAAAATCAATCAGACGACGCTTAGCATCAGTCAATACAGCGCACCATACCAAGTGCCCAATACGCTGGAACTCTCGAACAACTTGTGGACAATATATCATTTGAACATAACCTTGCTCAACAACTACTACGACTTTCTCACTGCGGCTCTCAAGCCGTCAAACGGAAGTACTCTGACTGGAAAAAACATCGTTGACTTGTACAAAATCCCTCGCCGCATGTGGGTATATGGGATTGTTGGCTTTTTGGAGGTTTTGAAAAACACAATGACGCTTTTCAACGAGCATGAGATCTTCTCTTGCTTTATCGCCTACTGCTTCAATATTGTTCTGGTGCTAACTGACCCGATATACGAGATGGAGGGTTGGTGGTGCGAGAAATTGGGGGACTTGCTGCGCATGGCTATCGCCCTTTACTCGCTGCGGTGGATTGACTGGAAGACAAGCGCTGAGTACTGGTATTCGGGCGCTCTCAAAACTATGTTCGGGCATGGAAAAATCTACTACCACATGTGCACCGTTCAGCAGGACAATTTGGACGCGTTAGTGAACATTGGGAAGCTGGTTGTTTGCCGGGATCCTTTCGTGCCTACGCAGCAGTACCTTAGACTTGTGGTCGAAAACATATGCACTCAGCGTAACATTTTGCTGTTGCTTGAGTTGCCCATCATTGATTTCATCAAGATTCACAAAGTGCTTCTTCTGATTCACTCTAACGCGCTGCAGGAGCCGGCTTCTCTGGCGCTCACCACCATACACGATGCTCAATTGGAATACGGAATCGACTTGGTGACCCGGTACGGCCTCACATTTGGTCTGGACTCCCACGGCTTCAACTTTTTCTCTGGAACATTCGGATATGCGGAGTACACGGAACACCGCGAGAATGCACTGGGTGCCGAGCACGTCAATTTTTGGCTCAACAAGGGGCCTTTATTTGCCGTGGCTAACATCAATCATGTTGTCGGATTCGGTGATCCGAAAAATCCATTTGCTAAGGTGTTTGGCTTGCCCGAGGCCCTCAAAGAACGTCGTGACAAAAAAGAACGCAAGCATCGTTCGAAAAACGAGAACATCGACGACGCATCTCTGCACGACGTAGCGGCATTGCTTGCGTCAGAGTTGCTGGTACTGGACTGGTTCTATTGCCTTTCATACGTGAATAAGCTGGCATTCGAATTGGCCGTACGGATTTTAACAGCGTATCTCGCTGGCCCTCGACTGGCGAGCACAGGCCACGTAATTGTTTGGCTCTACTTTCTAGTGGCTTTGGGCGAAGCAATGAGCCAATTCCCTAACTCTCGAAACATGTTCTTGTGGCTTTTGCGGCGCTTCTTCCCATGGCAACTGCTTCTTACCTATTTGAACAGCACATTAGCGCTGGTGTTGAGCAACGTACACCTTCGCCGTCAGTGTTGTGAACGGGCCCAAGACCACTTGACGTACTTCGCAAATAATGAGTTTCTTCCGGAAGTGTGGAAATGCTGGGGAACACTTTGGTTTGACTTTGTGGCGCCCAAGACCGACTATTCGTCACTAAAAGAGGCTGGTGTTAGCAGCAGCAGCTTGTTCGATGTTCCCATCTGTGGCGGTACTGAAAAGCGAACCGAGCACGATGAGGCAAGGCTCATCCGCATCGTCCTCTTGGCCCGTCATATCGCTGACAACTATGCATTCGGCTTGGTGCGGACCGCAGACGGCTTCAGATTTGATGCACGCGCACACACAGAGGTCGAAACGAATCTGCTCCTTCTGGCGTCGGGAGAGGTTGCTGCCTTTGTTTACGATGCAATGTTTGCGGATGAGAGGCTCGTGCAAAATGATTTTGTCGTGCCAGTGGCGCCCGCACATCTCACAGAGACTGCGGTCGACAGCGCTGCAGTGGACGCTGCGTGGTTCACCGAAGAAGTTGAATTGAGTGCACATCATGCATTACACCAACAACAACACGAACAAGCGTTACGAGGCACATTGGATGAATACAATGGCTATGTGATTGGCCCCGATGTGATTCCGTGCGAGAATCAAGCCATCATCGGGAACTTGGGCGATCGCATGGATACTACACTCACGAGTGTCACGATGGACACCAATATTTGGCTCAAGTTCTGCGGACGGATCTATAAGTGTGTGCGCAGTAGGGTGCTCAACGTGCTGGTTCCACTTATAGTTTTTCAGGAGCTCCGGCTGTTACGCAAGAGCGCTGAAGCTACTATCGCAGACGCGGCAACTCGGCTGGTGATCATTATACGCGAATTAGCAGCAGGACGGTACGTCGTACCGCTCCGCTTCGATGGCCTGCCCGCGGCAGACATTAACGAAACGGAGGAATTCGAGAACAATCCTAACTGGCTCAACAACGTTGACTCTACAACACTTCATGTTGTGAGCTGCAGTGATAGTGCTGGCAAAAAGCTGTTGTGCGGACTCAATCACACGCTTTCGGGACCACAGCCAGTGACCCTTGACCGTCAACTGGCACTGGCATTCCGCTATTGCATCCTTATCACCGACGATCGCAATTTGCGCCTTCGTGCAAAGTCGCTGGGCGTTACGTCATGCCAAAGCAAGTGGTTGTTCTCCCAGTTGGAGGCTGTGCTTCCAGAAAAGTGCATCGACTAATAGAGAAGTCATTAGAGGCTTGTAGATATAATGAAGAGCTGAACTCTGCAGTTGCCCGACACTATAAGTCAGAGATCGACTCAAACTTCCCTTCGCAAAGATGAACTTCACCCCACACTACATTTCACATCCCTTGCATCGTATGCATTCCTTTAGTGCCCCGTAATTACAAAATCCAATGAACCCATTTAGCGAAGCGACCTTGATCGACTTGGTTTGCCTCCAACTCCGCGTAATACTCGTATTCATGCTCTTCGATTTCCTCCAAACCTGTTTGAAGATCTGCATCCTCTGGCCTGATGTAAGCGGTGCGTTTCCACAACTTCCAAAACACATATACACCTGCGGAAACAAACACCATTAAGTATTTGAACAAAAAGTCTTTGGTCACCCAGTGACCTGGAATGAATGTCACATAACCCAAGATACCAACCACAACCCACAAGAAGGATGTGGCTATGATCGCAGTGTAAGGTTGAAACCACGATTTATACGTGAAATTGTCTCGTTCGATGCCTTGCACCTTGCAAGCCCGGTAAAAATGAAGGTATGTGATGCCCATGAAGGCGTAGTTGAGCAATTGGGAACCGCTGCACAAGGACACCATGTAGTTGAGCACGTTCTTCAGACTGCTGCCTAACTGCATCAAAGAAAGGAGTGAGAAGCAAATAGAAACGGCCACACAAAAAATGGGTACACCAGACTTGGTGCAAATCGTGAAAACTTTTGGAGCGAAGCCTTTGAGCGCCAATGCGTAAAGCGCCCTCAGCGAGCAGTATGTGTACGAGTTGCCTGCCGAGAACGCCAGCAGTAAAATAACCGCGTTCACAATCGAGGGAAGCGCCTTTATGCCCATGTTTTGCATCGCCACCACATACGGCAGCAGCGCTGCATTGCTTGTGTCCAGAGTCAACAGAAGGTAGTGCGGGTCGTTGTACGCAATCAAAATTGTCACCAGAAGAGCGCCTCCGATGAAGAAAATCACGAGTCGGTAAAGCACTGTCTTAAAGGCTGTGGCCATGTTGTGTCGCGGGTTGCGCGCCTCGCCCGCCGTCATACTGAGATACTCAGACGAAACAACGACAAAGCATGCTGAAAATAATCCCTGTAAGAAGCCTTGAAGCCGTCCAACAGCTCCCGTGTGGATGAACTCGGCGATAGGGCCGCCCTCAGCATGCCAGTAACGAAACCCGAAGGCATCGTGCCGCGGGTTACCTCCACACATACTGATCAAGGTGAAAAATAAAAGACCAATGCACAAAATTAACTTGCCCAACAGAAGCCAAAACTCAGTCTCGCCATACACCTTCACGGCAAAAATGTTGATGGCGGCGTAAATAACAATTTGGATACAGAGAGGTATCGCAGGCGAGTAATCGTCGCGCCAAAAGTGTATCATGCCGTTGACGGCTGTGATTTCAAAGGGAATGTAAAGGCTTTGCATAAGCCAAAAGTTCACCAGCGCTGCACACTCGTACGCAGGGTCCACGACGCGACCTGCCATGGTTAAAAACGGCAGATCCACGGGCAAGTAGCAAACCATCTCGGCGACCGAGACGGTGAGCATTAAAATCACGGCAGTCCAGAAGCAGTAAGCCAATAAGAGCCCCAAGGGCCCCGCCTGCGTGAGACCATCGGTGCCAATAGTTATGAAAAGGCCCGTACCTATACTTCCGCCGATTGCAATCAAGTTGATGTGCCTCTGCTCCAAAGTGCGGTGTGTGTGATTCAGCTTTTCTTTCGGCAGCGCCACCAGCAGCGGCACGTCCGGAAAATACTTTTCGGGCTCGGACAGCTTTTTCTCGATGGGCTCATCCATGGCTTAGCTGCGAATGGGTTAATTTACGATGCGGACGCTCATGTTTTATAGCAGTGCAGTTGTGACGTCACTGCACAGCGCCCAGATAGGTTCAGGTACAGGTTCGGGTCCCACTACCCTGCAGAGGCCTATTCCATTGAATATACAGGACGGCGTCTATTACAAACGCTGCAAATGCGCATCGGCGCCCGCGGTACCTGCAGTCTCTGCGCCCAATACAGTTAGTGCTTCCACCAAGACGAACAAACGCACCAATTCGTCAAGACCCTTTGATTCCGTCCCTTGCGCGTCACGCTCCCGTAAAGCATCACGTTTAAGAACCCCAGTCACCAACAGCCGAAAGTGATCCATCAAAACAGCAGATTGCACAGCCCCAGGCTGATAGAGTGGGCCCATCAGCAAGAGCGCAGTGGCGATTAATTGAAATGCCGGCACGATGAACTCGTAATACAGGATCGTCTGGTCAGCCAACTGTAACGGCTCGTCCAACAGAATGTGTAGCTGTACCAGCGGCTTGTCCTCCACGCCGTCGTCAATCACCAAATCTGTTCCCAACTCGCAGTCGATAGCCAAGAAGCGAAGGTTGGAAACAGTACTGAAAATCTCGTTCTGGACCAACATTTGCGCACCAACACGGCTTTGCGCGATTCGAGATAAGAGATAAAGCGTGGCTTTGAAAGCCATTAGCTCTTGCACCAAGGCAGTGGCCAGGATCCCTGAACCGGGGCTTTGACACGCAATGACAAGGTCGTCAGTGCGCTTCAACAGGCCCACCAAAAGCGCCAAAACATTGTTTTTCGATATGTTTTGGACTGTTTGGTTGGAGACATTCACGAGGGCCTCGAGCAAGAGCACCAGCGTGATTCGCGGCGGGCCTTCCAGATAAATCAGGTCGTTACAAATGATGTCAACAAACTTTTGGTCCGCGGCGCGAAGTTGCCCCAAAATCGACTCCTTGAGACCTTCGATGGTTAAACTTTTCTGGAGAAACATGTTGAGCAACACGTACAAATCCAGACTAAGCTGAGGCGTGGCGTTGCTGCTCAAGACCCCCGAAACGCATGTTTTGAACAATGGAATGAGTTTCAAAAGCTGAAGAGGATTTTGAGCAGCCTCATCATACAACCCAAAAAGCACAACACAAAGTGATACAAGCTCTTCCGCAAATAGAACCTCGCGCTCATAATAATCGTTGTTGATCCTCGGCAAAACCACTTGAAGCACCTCAAGAATGAACAATACTTTGTCTTGAACGCCGTCGGTGCTCAAGACTTGGACCATTTGCGCCCACGAATGAAGCGTCTTGAGGTGAAGACTTTTGAGGTCTTCTACCAAAAAGCGCTTTTGAACATAGTCCAAGTCCGGGGTTTCCGACATGGGTGCTTTAAGGGAGGCCAGATACCGCGATAAGCGACTTGGTAAGGGCTCTTGAAATACATCTTTCCGCTCTTTCCGCACGCTCTCCAATAAGGAAACGTTTTCTGATCCCTCCAAGCCGTAAAATGAAAATTGGAGCACATCCAAAAGGTTAAGTACCTTGGGCATTCCGTTAAGGTATTCGCTCCCGTCGATCAATACGCGAACGTATTCTTCTTTGCGCCCTCTTTCGGCGCTGTGAAACTCGAGCAAGAGGTATTGTAAAGCGCTATTGCGGAAATCCACAAAACTTAAAAACGCATTAGCGCTTTCTGCTGCGAAAAAGCCATCTGATGCTTTCAAATCTCCGCAAAAGGGCTTACCCTCCCAGAGCGTTTTATCGTCAATTTTCGGCTGCATGGAGAGCAATTTGAAGAAGAGTCCATACTCACGAAGAAAGGCAAGTGTGACCTCTCCACTTATATCGAAGCTGCACAACTTCACGACGAATCCCATGATCAAAGCAACGAGTTTTGCTGGACCCTGACCGACATCAAGTTGGTCTGAACTAGGTCTGAACACTAGATTCAAAGTTGCCATCATGAGGTTGAGCAAGCTTCGAAGCAACAGGACACCATCTGGGAGTCGAAGTCGGTCGGCCAACACATCGTAACCGAGCAAAAAGTGTGTGATGGTGATCTCTGAACCTTTCAAATTGTTCGAAAGAAGAGCAATCACGTCGAATTTGAGCTGGAGATCGTATGGCGAGTCAATCTGTTGCATGAAGCTGTACTGAATCTTTAGGGATTCATCGACACTGTCGAAAATGCTGAGGAGGCGATTTCGCTTAAGAAGCACATCAGATGCCAAAAGAGACTTGTTAGCGAAAAGAGGCGATTCTGCGACTCGGGCCAATACCTTAACAGCCGACTTTGCTAGCTCGGTGTCTGCCTTGCCAACAAAAAGGGCCACGTTAGCGATTGCTGGCAAATTGAACAACACTGCCTCGAAAAAGTTAGGGAGGCCCTTAGTTCCCACGTTGCTGGGGATATAAATTGTCTCGTACAGCGTACGTGCCACAAGTGCCAAAGAATGCTCACTCCGTTTGGGTTCCTCCACGATGACAGGCAAGAGTTTTTCAACAAATGTGCGCTCATAGTCCAAGATGAGACCTAAAACCTCCATCGCCACCTTCACTGTCTCCAGTTCCTCTCCGGTCATTATCAAAAAGAGTTCACTGTAACATTTCTCATCAAAGAAGTAATTGATAAAGGCCACAGAGTGATGCAATTTCACGTACTCTGAGAACGTAAGAGTTGACTGGATACCGTTTTGCATCTGGCATTCGGCAAACTCTATTGGAAGATCTCCGAATAGTTTTGGTGCCAACTGTGTGATTGGCCATTCCACCTGCAAAAGCGCCAGTTTTGCGATCTCAAGAATATCCCTTTGCAAAAGAGTCGCATTTGAGCGGTCGTCTATCCGAGCTGTGCTTGCAAAAACATCCATCAAAAACTCAATGTATGGCCATATGCCGATGGCATTTTTCGGGCGATATCCAGCTCCCAAGTCAGAAGGGTAAAGCAAAATGTACTTTTCGGGACTTGCAACGAGAAGACGCTTCATCAAGTGTACAAAGCTGATCATTTCCGGCCGCGTAGATAAGGAAATATGAAGGCCCGTTTTGACTGAAGTCACGCGGCTCAGTGCCTTGAGTTTGGTCACCTCAGTCCGAGTCGGCCCGGATAATGGTTCCAGATCGTCGAAAAGAGCATGGCACAACCACTTGTCGACTATCTTCCAGACTTTGTGACGCATATCCTCTGGACCCACAAACTCTGCAAGTAGTGTCAAAATTAGACTTATGATAACACTTCTGTTGTCATCGTTAAAGAGTTTTGGCATGTCTTTGTGGCTTTGAAGTCTTGCGTGAGTGATGAGATTGTCAAACTTCATGAAGGAGACAATGAGTGGCGAAAGCCGTGCAAACGCAGCACGACGCAACCCTAATCCCGCATCGTTGTCATTGGCGTTGCGAAGTAGCATCGAGACCAACATGAAAACGCCAGATATGAAAATAATCGAATCCTCTGAGAGTGAAAACATAAGTCCTCCTGAAGGTTTGCGAAAAAGTAATTCCTGACTGCCCTTCTGCAGACGCAGGCGATCAGCGAGTTCAATTTCGAGATTCAGTAAAAGAGCCTCGATGTAATACTCTAAGCTGCCCACAATGGAATCCACTGAAATGCGTGAGAAATCCATACGTGTTGAGCTTGTTTGGAGCATCTCCCATAATTTAAGGCTTGCATTGTTCCCAGCAGAAGCGAAACTCCCCAAAAGAAGACAGAAGGTAGCCGAGATGAGGGGTGAGGTATTATTGGCCAACCCCCAGCTTATGAACCCACCGACGCTCGCTTCGCTTTCCCATAAAGCCAGGCACAAGTCCTGACGACCAGTGTACGTGTAAACTGCAAACAAGTAAAACCGTTCCAAATCTGCCCTGTGGCCTAGATCATCGAGATCCAACTCAGAGCGCTTTTCGCGATTGATGGACAGCAAAAGGTAATCTTCCTCAGTATTGCGCACTGCAGTCAACACAGCAGCTGCATTCGATATGAAGCTCAAAAATAGAGAGTGAAAATGAGGTGCAATGAGATCATTGCAGAATTCCTGGCTAGGCCTGAGACCAGAAACGTCGCATAATCTAGGCACGTTCGAGAGATTTGGATGCTGTTTAGCGGCTTGCAATAACTCCAGGGTGCCCGCGTATCCGAACTTGACTGGCTTCAACTTGGGTAAGGTCTTTTGCAAAAGCGGCCTGAAATTGAACAAGTTGCGCTCCTCCAAGAAAACAGTGGTTTCTTCAAGTGCAGTCTCCGCCGAAAAATTGAGCAACACCTCCAAGGCACCATAGTCCACAAGCAATTCAATGTAAGAAAGGCTCTGTTTGTCATTCTGCGCGACCAAATGTGCTAAAAACAAGGACAAGGTTTGCGATTTGAGCTTCAGTTTCAGCAAGTCGGCATCCTTGACGAGCTTGTAGTCAGCTTCTAGTATCAGAGTGATGCTCCCAGAGTCTTCCACGGAAGTCACCAACTTGAACAAAGTCGGCAAGAAGTGCAAAAAGAGGTTATCGCCTTCGGGAACGCTCTCGTCCACCAAAGAAGATAGCAGCTTGTAAGTTTCCAAAGACGGCAAGCTCGTTTTGTCAATGAGCAAATAAAGCACTCTCGAAAGGAGCTCGTGGGTCGAAAACAATAGGACCTTCAAGTTTGTGATTGTGTTTACAAACGCGAGGTTATTCACATCGCCCGTCACTTTCTCCTTGTGGATTCTGTCGTTTGTTGCCTGTAGGATTGAGTAAAGCTTGCGATAGCTGCTCAAGATTTGGGTGTATAATTGAGAGGGCTGTGAAATGAGCTCGACCCGGTTCAGCGAGACGAGAAAACCCACAATGTTCAAGATGTACTCATAGCGTCTGAAAAAAGTGAGAAACCCCGCGTCTTCTAGACTTGCACCTGTGGCAAAGTCATCTCCTGACGCGAGCTGCAAAAGCTCTGCGCTGCAAAGCTCATCGAGGTCCAACTCCTGCGAGAATCTGGCAACAGACGCCACAAAGGCCTCGTTGAATCGAAACTCGTAGCCGTTGTGAAGTTTCACGGGCTCATCTTTGTTTGCAAGTGCTTTGCGACTCGACTCGTTTCGCAGAGGCACGAGCAAGAGTTGTGCCAAATCGGGAGCCAAGTCAGCGATGCTATCGGGTGGCTGTCCCAGTATGCGTATCTCTGTATACGCGTCGGCGAATGGGGCCAAGTCCCACGTCGGCATGTTGTGTTTGTCACGTGACACGATGATGGAGGTAGTGGTCAATGGCACAACCAAGCGGGATCTGGCAGAATGCGTGCTTTAGACAAGGTACACTTGGTGCTTTTTCTAGTGAAGCCCTGTTCAAAGTCTAATGGGCTTGAAAATTAGACATAGGTCCGTGCGCTCTGCAGCTTCAGCAATGATGGCCCTTTGGACTCGACAGCATTGCGCGTGCAAGTATTTTCTTACCAATCCAATTGTCACTTTCCTTGTGATAGCTTTTGCCAATGTGAAGTCGCTCAGAAAGTAAAGGTCGCTTGTTGCGTGGAAAACGTAACAAGGGTTCTTGCCAGTCTTCTAGTACCTACCCTACGATATTGGCTCGTTCGTTTTCGAAGCAGCCTTCAGAGTGACGCTGTTATGAATCGACAGCCAATGCGAAATCTTACTCAAGTGCGGGTCCGTTTAGCTGCGCCTGGCTACATCCTTCATGGTTCTTCTCAAGAAATGCAGCCATGAGGATTCTCTTTGCCATCGCTGGCTGCTGCATCTTGTGTACGGTTCTATACCTACACAATTACCGTATTCAGCGACACGGTAATGTTCAGCTTCCTCAGCCGCGAGAAAGACGCTTACGGTATCAAGTCATGAAACTAGAGAACGGGCCTTGCCACGTCCCAACAATGTACTTTTCCGGTCATAAATTGTGACATATGCTAGTAAATCCCCACGCGAGCGCCCTCAAAGAGGCTCATAGTCAAGTGATTGGCCTTTGCCGGCGGGTACTTGTCGTCATACAGGCGCATCGACGCAAACAGCTGCAACAAGCGTACAACAACGTACAGCGCCTCCGTCAAGGCAAACTGCTGCCCGAGGCAGATGCGCGGTCCGCCGTTAAACGGCAAAAAGCCCCAGCCCACCTTTTTGCAAATTGGTTCGCCCCAGCGCTCGGGACGGAACTCGTCGGCGTCCTTGCCGTAAAGCTGCTTGTTGCGGTGCATTGCATAAACCGTGTACGACACAACGGTGCCCTTGCGCACAAACACAGGCAGCCTGCGGTCTTTGCCGCCGCCGCGAGGCAACGTTGTGTCTCTTGTAGCCACTCTAAAGTTCAGCGGCACAGACGGGTAGAGCCGGAGGGTCTCATTGAGCACCCACTTGAGGTACTCGCAACGCTTCAAGCTTTCAAAGGTGATGAGCAGAAGATCCACGTCGCCCTCGCCAAACTGCTGGACAATCTCCTCGCGGAGTCTGGCCAAGACGTGGGGCTTGCGCGCCAACTCAAAGAAGCAAAACAGCAAGAGCCCTGCGGTGGTGTCTCTGGCGGCGAGAAGGATGTTGAGGCACTGGTCACGCAACACCTTGGGGTCGCGTGTCTGCTTGGCCAACTCGTACAAAAACACATAGCCGCCCTTGGACGCCTCCTCTAGCTCGTGCGGCAGAGCCCGCAACGCCTTCTCGACGTAGTGGTCAGTGAAGTGGTGGACAATGTCGTTGCACTCGCGGAAGTCCTTGCCGTCAACCAAAAAGTAAAGCCCCTGGGCGGTGGCCCTCCCAAAGAGGTAATTTTGCAGGGTGTTGAAGGCGCTGGGGAAACGGCGTCTCACCACCGGATCCACGCCGCCCTTGGGCTCGACGTAGCCCGAGTCGTCCTCGCAGAGCGACTCGCACAGCTCGCCAAAAAGAAACTCCGTGCCCAGGTCAATGGTCAACTTGAAAAACAAGGGCTGCAAGTCAATCTCCGCTCCGCCCAGCGCCCGCAAAATGCCAATGAGCCGCTGCACGTGCGGCTCCAACAGCTGCACGTGTCCCACTTGTTCACGGGCAAACTGCGGACGGAGCATGGCCCGCAGGTGTTTCCACCCTTCGCCGTCCAAGGTGAAGATGCCGTCGCCCATCAAAATGCGAAACTGCTTGTGCCGCTTGCCAAGCACAAAGTCGTTGAACTGGGTGCCCAAAATGGCCTTGATGTTGTCCGGGTCGCGCGTGCTCAAGGCCTCAATGCCCGCCATCTGAATGCGCATCGTGTCCAAGCCCATGGTCTCGAAGCGCTCCAACAAAAAGTCCACAACCTCGCCCGTTTTGCGCAACCGCAAAATCTTGAACATGATCCGGAAGCCAAAGCAGTAGTCGGTGCGGAAGGGCGCCAAGTGGGCTCCCAGTCTCCACCACAGATAGTAGTACAGAAGACGCAGCAAGACGTAGAGCGCTGCGAGCGCCGCTAGAGTTAGGGCCCAGTAGGGCCACAGGCTGGTTTGCTCTACAATTTTCTGAAGCATGAAGAAGGCCAATGGGTCGGGTTTAAATTGTCACCTCGGGCTCGGAGGACGCGGGCCAAGTGCAGTAGCGAGCTGGGGCCCCGCCGCATATATCCTATCTCCATTAGCGGGCTCATGTGATTGCCCCCGCGGAGGGGACGCCCACTATGGGCGCAGGTGTGCCGGCCGCCATGCACATATTCGGCTATTGTGCAGTATGCATGATGGCCCACTGCAGGCGCTATTGTCACCGTGCGTCGCGGGGTCGAGCGCCGGAGATACTCGTGGGGTGCATCCGAACGCTGCAGCGTCACATGCCCCTGGGCTGTTTCATCTGGCTTTCGGGACGTGCAGATGGTGAGTCACTCGAGGCTGCGTCGCTTGCACATGAGCTCGAAATGGGGCGATTCATCGGGGTCACGTGACGTTTAGTCTTGTGTGCACAGATTTAACGAAGCACGTGTCACGTGTCTCTTTTACGCCACTGTGCATTTGGCCCCACCGCTCTTGGCTGCATGCGCACGTGGGAACATCTACCCCTCTGCCACCCCACATTGTGTCTGCATCCATCGCATCGTGACATTCAGTGCATCGACAAAGAACCGCTAGATCTGGCATCTACATTGTAGTGGTCATCACTTCACCCATTGGCTCTTGCCATGTATTCATACCTCGTCTATGCCACGGGCCCAGCCGCCTTCACCTCGGCCGTGGCCTGGTCGGCATACTTCTGAAAGTTCTCGGTAAACTTTTGCGCCAATCCCTGAATCTCCTTCTTAAACGACGCCTCGCCCTCAGTCCAGGCCTTGGTGGGATTCAAAATCTCAGCAGGAACGCCGTTGCAAGTCTTGGGAACGTGCAAGTTGAACGTGTCAAAAGTCTCATACTCAACCTTCAGTAACGACCCGTCGTGAATGGCATCCAAAATGGCACGCGTGTACTTGAGCGAGCACCGCTTGCCGCCTCTAGCAGCACTGGCGCCAACCCAGCCCGTATTGAGCAACCACGCATTCAGCTTGTGCTTGGAAATCTTGTCCGAGAGCTGCTGCGCATACTTCATCGGGTGAAGCACCAAAAAGGGCTGGCCAAAGCAGGCGCTAAACGTAGCCTGCGGCTCAGTGACACCCTCCTCGGTGCCAGCCATCTTCGACGTGTAGCCCGAAATAAAGTGGTACATCACCTGGGCATTGGTCAACTTCGACACTGGAGGCAACACACCCAGGGCGTCGCACGTCAAGAGCACAATGTTGGTGGGGTGCTCGTCAGCCAAGCACGGAATCTTGGCAGATGGAATAAAGTCAATTGGGTACGCGCATCTCGTGTTCTCCGTGATGGACGAGTCCGAGTAGTCAACAACCTTGGTCTCCTGGTCGTACACGACATTCTCCAAAATGCTGCCAAACTTGATCGAGTTGAAAATCTCGGGCTCCTTCTCCTGGCTGAGATCGAGGCACTTGGCGTAGCAGCCGCCCTCAATGTTGAACACACCATTGTCCGACCAGCAGTGCTCGTCGTCGCCAATGAGCTTGCGCTTGGGGTCGGCAGAAAGCGTAGTCTTGCCAGTGCCCGAAAGACCGAAAAAGAGCGTCACGTCACCCTTTTCAATGCCCTGGTTGGCACTAGAGTGCAACGTGAGCACCTTGTGCTTGATGGGCATCAAGTAAAACATCACGGTAAAGATACCCTTCTTCATCTCGCCCGCATACTCAGTGCCCAAAATCACCATCTCCATGTCCTGAAAGTTGATCTCCACACTGGTGCTCGACGTCATGCCCTTGGTGTACGTGTTGGCAGGGAACTGGCCGGCATTGTAAATGGTAAAGTCGGGCTCGCCAAAGTTCTTCAACTCCTCGTCAGTGGGGCGAATCAACATATTCGTCATGAAAAGCGCATGGTACGCACGCGCGCACACAATGCGCACCTTGATGCGGTAGCGAGGGTCCCAGCCAGCGTAAGCGTCAACAACAAACAACTTCTCGCGCGTGCGGAGGTAGTCGAGTGCGCGCGAGCGGGAAATCTTCCACGTCAACTCGTCAACCTGCTTGTTGACGGGGCCCCACCAGATATTGTGGGACGACGACGCCTCGTCGACAATACGCTTGTCTTTGGGCGAGCGGCCAGTCTTCTCGCCAGAGTACGCCATCAACGCGCCAGTGGACGAAATCGTGGTGCCCTTTTCGAGCAACCCGTCCTCGTAAAGGGTGGGCGGGGGCGCATTGTGTCTAATAGTCACGTCCTTGTTCAAGGACAACTGCTTGACCAACGGGTCAGTTGTCTGCTTGATGGACGGGTGGCTGCTGAAGTTGAGCGATGATTCCACGGCGGTAGGAGGAGTCATTGTTGGTTACGGTGGGGCGTGTGGGTTTATATAGTGCAGTGGGGCCCGGGCGACCGGATGTGCCCTACCCCAGATTTTCTACATCCCGGGGTACGGTTTGCATATAGGGCCGGGTGCACTCGGTTGCATCGCGGGTTGAGCCGGGTGCACCCGGGGGGACCCCGGAGGATCGGAAGAGCCGCATGTGACTCCACAAAACAAAACTGAAACTAAAGTTTCCAACTACCCCGCACCGGGTGGTCACAGTCTAGCCCTCGCTGTGCAGCGAGCTACTTATTCACACAGGTCTGTTGCCTAGGTTATTATGTACAGGGATGTGTTGCTGTCGCGTGCCAATATACACAGCCTCTGGGTCTGTGCAGGTGGCATGCGCTAGCACACAGCCAGCAAACGGCTAGCAAGCCATTAAAGAAAAACACGCTGAGGCATTTGCGTATTTCATATGCCTCAAGCAGCAAAGGCCTCAATCGAGGGAATTTGAAGTAGTCGCCATGAGAAAAGCCCCAATCAGACCCTCGGTGTTGACCCAGATTGTGTCGGCAGTTTTGGGCAAGAGGACCTCTCGTCCAAAACGGCACTTGTTGTCATTTCACCACAATGAGCGCGGCTTGAACGTGGAGTCGTTTTGAGATTTGTCAAGCGTGATTCATTGTCCTTGCCCAATGGCTAATTTCATCCTCACATCGCGATCAGTTGCAGGTGACGTAAGCATCACCTTCGAGCGCAATCAGTGAGGGCGCATTCGATTTAGTCTCAATGCACTCACTCAAATTTCCCGTCTTTTCCAGAGCAGCCGCCTGAAACTAAACGATTCCACCTAAGCCCCGATCTCACTCCCCCTGGACCCCAATCTTACTCCCCCTGGACCCCGTAGTGGTGGCTGTAAGTGCGCCACGTCTCAAACCCCATGTCCCTGAGGCCCAGAGCCAGGTCCTCGGCGGCATCCACAAACACACACAGCGCCATTTCCGAGTAGTTTGTCTTGAGGTAGGTGACGGCAGTGCACACCAAGCCAAACCTGAAAATCTCGGTCAAGTTCAGGTACAGCAGGTCAATGACGGGACAGGCCAAGGCGCCCACGACGGACCCGCCGCCGGCGTCTTCCAAAAACGGAAAGAAGCGCAGAAGCTTGCTCTTGTTTGTGAAGAGCACCACGCTGCCAATGACGTTTTGGTGCGTGGGCTCCAACGCGATAATCACCTTGGCGTCGTTTGACAGCATGCCGCGCACGGCCTCCTGGTACACCGCCTGGGTGCGCCCGCGCTCGTCTGCCCGCAGCACCAACTCCATCAAGCGGTCGGGCTGCAGCGAGATGTCGAAGCGGACGCCCACAATCATGAGCTCCTTCAAGATTTTGGGCGGCACGCTCCACGCCTCGAGGCTGCGCACCATGACGTGGGCGGTGCCGCCCGGGGCGATTGTCCAGCCGGCGCTGGTGAAGAAGGCCGCCACCGACGGCTCCAACGTGGCGTTTGGGAAGGCCACGAGCGGGAACAGCAGCCCCAACTGCACACGGCGGCCCTCGAGGTGGCGCATGGCGCGGGCGTGCAAGTTGCGCCCAATCAGCTGGAGCCGCTTTGAGCGGTCCACCAAGACGTGCACCAAGCTGCCCGCGCCGCCAGCCACCCACGTGAGGGCGACGCCGCTGATTGTGTTGAGCAGCGAGTTGCGGATGACAAAGTGGCGCTGTCCCGGGCCGTGGAGGAGCTGCAAGAGCAGCCGGCAAAAGGCGTCGCTGTGGCCTGCGCCGCGGAAGAGCGCCGCGAGCCCGCGCCAGTCGCGCGCAAAGTCAAAGTCGTCCACGAGCCAGCGCCGCTTGGGCGGACGCCGTTCCTTGCCCTCCTTTTTCGGCTTTTCGGGGCGCTCGCCGGGAACGCACCCGAGCGCCGTTGCGGCGCCCATGAGCACCTTTGCGAGCTCGCGGAGCACGTTTTCCGTGTAGTCGTAGCAGCAGAGGTAGGCGCTGCCGATGCTCTTGTTGTAGAAGAAGTCGTACGGCGACGAGGTGGCGACGAGCACCACGGGCTTTGCCAAGAGGAGCCGTTTTTGCGCCAGGAGCCGCGGGTGCGCGCCGCAGAGGAGCGACACGTACTTGACGATGCCGATTTGGTACATGTTGCGCAGCGCCTCGGACGTCACCACAACGACGGCGTTGCTGCGCTCGATGAGCTGCTCGTGGAGCGCCGTGAGCCCGTTGGCGGTGTATGTCGTGTGGAGCACGTTGAACGGGTGCGCCGTTTTGTGGTTGGAGAGCAACTCGCCAAAGGGCCGAAAAACGCCCTCCCCCGTGTACAATTTCTCCTCGTGCTGCACGGGGTACACGGGGTTCAAGAGCGGCGTGAGGAGCAAGAGGCTGGTTTGCGGCTTGTGGCCCACGTGCTGTGTCAAGGGGAGGGCGCCCTCGTAGTCGCGCACGAGCGTGATGGAGCGGCTGTACGCCGTTTCCGAGATGCGCAAGTGCCGCTGCCACTGCGCGGGCTGCGTCTCGCGGAAGAGGGGCGGCACCTCGAGCGTCCCCTTTGGGAACATTTCCAGCCACTTTGGGAGGCGCTCCTGGACGCGCCGGAGCCGCTGGAGCAGCGCCGTGACGATCTCCTCGTCGAGCATGTTGCTCTCTAGCGCCGCGGCAATCAGCTCGATCGCCTCCACCTGCAACTTGAAGTCGTGGCACACCATCACCAAGTCGCAGCCCGCGTAGAGCGCGAGCATCACGCCCTGGCCCAAGCCAACGGAGTGGTACAAGGCGTCCATTTCGAGGCACTCGGAGATGACAAAGCCGTCAAAGCCGAGCTCCTCCCTGAGAAGGCGGGTCAAGAGCACCGGCAGAAGACAGGCGTGGGTCTCGTCGGGCGAGATTGTGGGCACGCCGCACCCGGCGGCGCTGATGCCGTCCAAGAGACCGGCCTTGATGAGCTCCGCAAACGGCACCGAGTTGAAGCGCCGAATCTGGTCAAGCAGGTCGGTCATCATGGGCACCTCCAAAAGCAGATCCACGCTGGCGTTGCCGATGCCAGGGAAGTGCTTGCCCACCGTGAAGAGGCCGCCGTCCCGGAAGCCACGTGCGCACGCCTTGCCGTACCTCGTCACCTCGTCCACAGTGGTGCCAAAGGCACGCACACTCACCAACTGGTGCAGAAGCTTTGTGATGACGTCCAACACGGGGCCCAAAATGACCAGAAAGCCAATCTGGCGGAGCTCCGTGGCGACGGCCTTGGACACCAGGTACACGAGCTCCTCGTCGCCCGTGGCGGCCAAGGCCATGGCGCCCGGGAATTGGGTCAAGTTTTCCGGATCGAAGAGCGCATTGAGCATGCCGCCCTCCTCGTCCACGGCAAAGAGAAGCGGGTACGTGTACCCGCTGGTGTATGCAATGTGCTGTAGCTCGGCAATTAGCCGGGCCATTTGCGGCACCAGCTGCGTGTTTTTGCGCAGGAGAATGAACGTGGACACCTTGTACTGCGTCACGAGCGCGCGCGCCTGCTCCGTCACACTGGTTCCCTGGAACCCGCCGCACACGAGCTGTCCAAGCTCCATGGGTAGGATGGTCACGTGAGCGAGTCATGTGATCGAATCACCACCCCACCCCCACACACAAACGAGACCCTCAACCACGTGACCAATGGCATGGGCATCGCCGACCTCTGGCCCGTTGTCGCCGCAGGGCAGTACCCGCGCGTCCCCTTCCTCGTTTTCCTCAGCAGATTTGTTGCTGCCCACGGCAGGCCGCCCCGCTTGGCCATCGACGCCTACATGTTTCTCTTTTACTCCATGCTCCCAGACCTAGACCCAGAAGACCGCGCCACGCAGAACCGCTTGATCCACAACTTCATGGCGAAACTATGGTACTTTGTGCGCGTGAATGTATCCTTTGTTGTTGTCTTTGACGGCCGCTACAAGCCAGGCAAGTTGCGCCACGGCCACATCCCGCATATCCACGGCTCCCAGTCCTACGACGAGCTTCTCCGTCATTTTCTCACTATCCCTACCGACAAGTACAGCGAGGAGTCCACTTTGAGCCAGCGGCTCAAGGACATTCTTTTGCGCAACCGCATGGACTATGTCCAGGCGCCGGGCGACGCCGAGGCGGAGTGCGCGTGGCTCCAGCGACTAGGCGTAGTGGACTATGTGGTGTCGGATGACTCGGACTGCTTGGTATTTGGGGCGTTCAAGGTGCTTCGCTTGTTCAACCGCTTCAAGGAGTACGTTGACGATAAGCCTCAAGCAAGCAGCGAGGACTACTACGTGACCCCGGTGCACATGGACAGGGTCACCGAGGCAACCGGCTTGGACCGTGGCCGCCTAGTGCTTTTGGCCATTTTGAGAGGCAACGATTTCTCCACAGGCGCGGAGGGGATTGGCATCACGAGAGCCAAGGAGATTGCCCTCTGCGGTAGCACCGTTTTCACGAAATCTCCACGCAAAAAAGCACAGGACTTTGGCGCGTTGCCCAATTTCGCAGGGCTCTTGCTGAGCGCATTTGTAAATAGAGTGGAGCCTCTGGCGGACCCGTGGCACGGCCTCAAAAGCGAGATGGAGCGCGCAGAGGGCCTAGAGGCGTTTTTCGGGTACCTCACGGACTTTCTCAAGACGCTGGACTTGAAGGTTTTTGGGAGGCGCACAACGCTCAACGCCAGGGTCTTGGTGGACGACTACAACGTCGCCATAATGTTCTTTCCCTTTGTCAACAGGCACATATTCAAGTTTATGCCCTTTTCAACAAGCTTTGGCGAACTCGCAGCGGCGGAGTCGGACCTAGCCTGCTCTGCCGATTGCAAGGCTAAGCGGATCAACTATGTGTGCTCGCCACAATTCATCGGATACACGGAAATCGTGGAGGGAACTCAGGTGTACCACGGGGTCGGGCGAGGGACGCAGCTTCGTGCGGACAAATTGACATTGCCCAATGAGAAAAAAGCCAATCTTCGCTCGTTTGTCGTGCGTCTGCTTTCGCTCGGGCTCTTGGACAAGATTGTCTCGTTGTCGCGCACCAAGGACGTTGACGGCGAGAAGATGGCGATTCTCTCATTTTCAAAGTCAAAGTTGGCCGCGGCATTGTACAACCAAGAGTCGTCCCCTGGCGACGAAGTCAGCTTCGCTGTACCTTACAATGTCCTCCAACTCTCAGCTCCGTGGTTCACCGAGAAGTATCGGTTTATTGGCGTGAAGCGAATAAGCTTCGTGAAGAGAAAGCCTTCCTTGCAGAAAACTACACTTGACAAATTCTGGACATTGAAGGAGTCACCTGAGCGAGGTTCCGAGGCTCTGCCCAAACGCAGTCCATCCAAGCGGCTGTTGTCGCCGGGCCAGCAAAAGGTGACATCTTACTTTCAAAAAGAAGACGTTGACAATCCCTTTTTGGATCAAGTGAGGACATACACTACAATTCTGCAAATCCCGCTGCTCAGGACTCCATTTGAGCACAAGAGCGAACCGGAAATCAGCCCGACTAAACGGCGGGCCGTGGTAATTGACCTCACACGTGATGACTCATGTGAGGAGTCACCTGATGACTGAACCAGTCAAGCGAATCTGTTCCAAGAGCGACTTGGCTCTTTTCCCTCAGTCTGAAGCTTACAAGCGACTCCATAGTGTTATTGGAGCAATTGTGGAAAAGGTCAAGGCAACCAGCGTCCCCACTGGGATTTTGGATCCTGGTATAGTGACCAAACCAAAACAGCATGACGACACGAAAACAGACTATGAGCTCAAAAACAAGACGATTGGGTACGTGGTCGGTATTCTTTCCCAGTTGGACCGCTTAGTAAGCGATACGCCGCCAATTGAGGGATCCCGACGCTTTGGCAACATTGCTTTTCGTGATTGGCACGAAAAGGCCAACACTGTGCCTCTCGCCTTTGAGACTTCTGAGCAGCTATCGAGCAACCTTGCATACTATTTTTTCAATTCTTTCGGCAGCGCATTGAGACTCGACTACGGGTCGGGTCACGAGCTTTCGTTTGTGGCCTTTTTGGGCGGACTCATATACACAAACTTACTCGATTGGGACACTGTGGATTCCGCAGAGGTGCTTGTGCTTTTTGCAAAGTACTACGACCTTGTCCGACGGCTCATTTTGGTGTACAACTTGGAGCCCGCGGGGCTGCATGGCGTGTGGGGTCTCGATGACCATTTCCACTTTATTTATATTCTCGGTGCTGCGCAGTTCAACGCTCGCGACGGCAAGTTCGAAGCCCCTCCCGTGAAGTCTATTTTGGCGCCGGAGACCCTCGCCGAGTACAAGTTGGTCAACTTTTATGTCAATGCGGTGGCGTTCATTTTCTGCATAAAGCTGGGCCCTTTCCACGAGCACCTGCCAGTGATTTACGACATTCACAGGTCGGTGTCGCTCTGGGCCAAAGTGCTCTCGGGCCTCCTCAAAATGTACGAAGTGGAGGTGTTTGGCAAGTTTCCTGTGGTGCAGCACTTTTGGTTTTCAAAATTGTACCCGTGGGTGGACCTTATACCTGAGCGATTAGAAAGGCCGGCACTGCTGCGCCGTCGCTGATTAGTTGAAGCTGAATGCAGAGCGGCATAACGGGCAAGTACTCGAGGCTGACGTTTTGAACCACTTGTAGAGACACGCCGCGTGAAACTTGTTCAGACACGTGGGACACGCCTTGGAAGGGAGCGAGTGGTCCTGGTGCAAGATTGAGTAGCAGATGGCGCAGTCCTCGAAGCCTGAAAAGTGCAACGTGACGTTGCGCTTGAACAACTCGATGCAGTCAATAAGCAGCCCGTTGGCGAGCGTCACCACGCGCTGCAGCGCCAAGAGCCACGCGCGCCACTGCTTCTCCTTCACGCCGAGCCGAAGAGGGCCGGAAACGGCAATCAGGGCCAAGGGGAACGTTTCGGGGATCTTCACCACCATCTCCATCGTCTGCTCGTCAATGACGTACACAGAACGGATCTCGTTGGTTGCACGGTTCACCTTGATTGTGAGGTTGGTGTCCGATCCAATAATCCTCGGTTTTGCGGCTTCCACCTGGTCTAGCATCTGGCTGGTCAAGAGAGGACACACATGGTTTTTCGAAAGCGCCTCGATGCTGCGCTTGTCTTCCAAGGAGCGAATCTCGGAAAACCAGAGCTGAGCCTGCGAGCCCAAGAATGCGAGCGTCTTGAAGTAGAGATGCACGAGCATGACGTCCATGAATCTGTGGTTGAAATTGACTGTTGCAGCATCAAACACATCGATTTTTTCGCTGTTGCGCTCGCGCCAGCGATTGTAGTCAGCCGCAATGTCCATCACAGAGTCGAGGAGGAGGCCGAGGTAGCCGCTTTTTTTGATCTGAGCGCCGTACGCGGCACGGACGCCGTGCGGGGTATTCTCGAAATGCGCAAATATCAAAAGCCAGCTCCACAAGGACTCGTGGTTCTCCAAGAGAATCGGCGGAAGTTCGGGCTCGAAAGTCTTAAGGGTGAACTCCACGACGAGCGCCTCCTGCTTACTGAGGATGTACTTTTGGAGAATGGCAACGTAAAACAGCTGGAGATCGGGCCTGTGCGTAGAAAATAGATGCGAATAAAGCTGCGGAGCCTTGTCGTCCAAAAATGATATGGGGAGCTCAATCGTGGAGAGGTGCCGCAAAGCAGCCACAATGGGCGCTGCCACGTTCGTTTTAGGAATCGCCATAGTTTCAATGGAGTCCAAAATCTCTTTGAACAAATCACGTTTAGTCTCAGCGGGGAGCACCGACACAAGCTCGAGGGTCCATCTCAAAAGACCCAAGGACGGCTCTACTTCCATTGTAGCAACGTTTGAGCTGCACAACTCGGTGGCGAATGCATCGAACTGACCAGGGTAGCGCGTCAAAAGGCCGATGGCAAATTGGGCCAAAAGTTGCCGAATCGCGACAAAGTCAGGCTCATAAGCCACCTCAGAGTCGAGCCAGCTCTCGAGGTGCTTCACAGTCATTGCCATTTTGTGCTCGGGTATGAGGTTCTGGCCCTGGCCCAAGAGCGTGACAGACAATGCCAACCACATTTTACCGTTGTAAGGGTCGTTGGAGCCCAAAAGCTGGCTGAATACGTGATTCGTGACCCGTGCGCTGCTGACTTTTCCTGCTGAGACAAAGACAGCGAGTTTCAATGGATGCTTGATCAAGCTGTCCTCCTCAATTGTAATGTTCTCCTTCAAAAGATGATTGTGCAAAACCCGTGCTCTGTAGTAATGGCCAATTGTAAACGGTCCAGTTCCTGAAATGTAACGAGAGTACTCCTCAATGTCCCCGTCTGCCGAGTTCTCAATGCTGCCAGGTTCCTCTGATTCGAGTGATGTAAAGTCGTCTTTGCGACACGCAAAAATCCCTGAGCTGTGAAAGTGTCGAGCAAATCGCAAGTTCGCGCAAATATCTTCGTATGTCGAAGATGAAGAGCCGCTGTTGCTTATCAAGTGAACGGCGGCACCAAGGGGGTTTTCCACCTCGAGCAACTCCAAGTCTATATCTAAAACGTGCTCAAGCTCAGTCATGATGTCGGCAGGAAAGAAGTTTGGATTTTCCTTCAAGAAACCGTAAGCCTGTTCGTTCCACTCAAATATGGAACGGTTCTTGAAGCTCGTCCAGACAACACTCTTGACGAAGTCAGCACCTAGCTTCTGCAAAAATGCATCTGCCTTTGGCTGAACCTGAAGAGCCTCGACAACGTAAACCTCCAACTTTTCTGTTCTTTCGAGGGTGACATCTTGGCTCATCACGGCGTTGATAAACGTCAATGGGTCTGACGCTGAAGAGTCCGCAACTGCACTGAGCACGTCTGGATTCGCGATGTGTTTGAAAGCCACCTCGTTTTCCTCCCTTGTGCGGTTTTCCTTTTTCGCGAGCTCCAAAAGAGCAGATTGAGCAGCTGGAAGCTTCCAAAGCTGTTCATCCTCTATTGCGAGAACGTCAGCCTGGTTTCCCTTGATGGCGCACTCCTTCAAAAGCCGATTCGCGAGATCGTCAACGGTGCCTTTCTTGAAGACGGCTTCGAACACCAGCAATGCCCCGGGCTCGGCAATACGACTGGGGAGAGTGTCAAGCCACGTCTCAAAGGCTGGCGTCGAGAAACGTTGGGCCAAAACAGCTAGTGCGGGGTACACGCTAGGGTCGCCATTCTCCGCCAACTTGTCCATAAGTGTGTCGTTGCCGCAAACCAATGCGTAATTGACGAGAACGTCGCCTTTATGGCTCACAAAGGTGTACCCCTCGCACGACCCTGTGTCCACCAATTCGGTCAGAATGTCAACCGCGAACAGCTTCAACAGCTCCAAGCAGGCCACTTTGTCGCCACGTCCATTGGAAACTCCGTCCAAGAGCCTGCAGAAGATGGCCTTTTTGGGGGGCTTCAGAAACAAGGCGCTCACCTTTGCGACACAATCCATGACGTAGATCTTGTCGCTGTAAGGCCGCACCTTTACAGCCTGCGAGGCCAAGATACGCACGAGCACAAAGGCCGCGTCCTTCTCGCTATCGAAATCGAGCAAAGGCGTTTCTAAAGGCGCGGCCTTCAATGCCTCGAAAAACGACGGGAGCGCTTCAAAGTAGCCCCTCCCAGCCATGCAGGGCCCCGCCTTGAGGTACTCTGCGAGCCGCGCGGCCGCCTTTTTCCCCGCGTAGTCCCAAAAGTTCTTTTTCGCCCTGGCTGTGGTTGCGCACGTCAAGGCCTCCCACATCGGGGTCACGACGCGGCTGTAAGCGACAAACAGGTCGCCTTTGAAGCGCACGTGCTCGACAAACCGCTTTGCGAAAGCCTTGAGCGCGGCGCGCTCAAAGTCGCCTCCGAAATACATTTTGGCGAAGAGTAGCGTATTTCTGAACAAGGCCAAGTTCACGTTGGCGCCGCCGCTGTACGCGAGTGCGTCCCACACACGCACAAACACGTCTGGGTTCACGTGTGCGTTTTCGGCGACTAGTCTCGTGAGCATGGCCACGGCGCCGTTGAGCGCCCTGCTGTACTTGGCGTGCGCATCGTCCTGCAGCACGCTGCGCGGGTCCAGAAGCAGCTCTGCGGACTCGGCGCACACGACGTTGTGGATGTAGTTTGCGATTTGCTCCGCAAAGAGCAGCCACAACTTTTCCGTCTTTTCGCCGAAAGCCGCCGCGAGCAGCGCCTGCGCCGCCGCCAGCACGGCGCGCTCGGTGTCGAAGAGGCCCTGCAACCACACGGGCACGCACAGCTTCAAAAACGGGCTGAAACTTTTCCCGCCCACGGCTTGCAAAACGGCTCCCTGGACCGCGTGGCTCTCGCTGCGCACGGCACGTGAGTTGTCCAACGCCAATTTGGGGTATATCTGGAGCCAGCAGCGCACGAGCGCGGCGTCCAGCCAGTCTAGGCCTGTGGTGACGAGAGTGCGCAACTCGAGAAGGCTTTTTTCACGCGTGACGGCGGTTTTTTTCGAGAGCTGCTTGAAGACGACGGCAACGGCCGTGTTATGGAGCGCGGTGTAGTCTGGCGCCTCGAAGTAGTTTAGCAGCACGGGGAACCCATTGTAGCCCAAGTCGGTCATGTGCAGGCCAGTCCGTTTGCTGATTTAGTGATTGAAATTGAAATGGTGAGCGTAGCGAAGCACATTTTAAATAGGTGAGCGTAGCGAAGCACATTTTAAATAGGTGAGCGTAGCAAAGCACATGTTTAAATAGGTGAGCGTAGCAAAGCACATGTTTAAATAGGTGAGCGTAGCAAAGCACATGTTTAAATAGGTGAGCGTAGCAAAGCACATGTTTAAATAGGTGAGCGTAGCGAGGCAATTTTGAAATGGATGAGTAGTGTCGACGTCAACTATTAACATAGATGTGACTATAAGGTGAGTAAGTGTATTTGACGTGTGGGCGTATAGGCATTGTTTGACGTAGACGTGAGCGTAGCGAGGCAGTGTTTAAATAGATGAGCGTGGTGTCGAAATGGTTAGTCACGGTTGCGGATGGCAATCTCAAACATCCTGGTCTCACCTACGACTCTAGCTTGGCAACTCACCTCAATCTTATCCTACACGCTCTGTCGGGCCGCCTCACCACCTACCGACTCCAGCTCGCCAGCTTCTCCCATCCCACACGCTCTGTCGGGCCGCCTCACCACCTACCGACTCCAGCTCGCCAGCTTCCTATCACACCACTCCGTCGGGCCCTCACACGTCAAAGGCAAAGTCAAAGATGCTGAACAAGGCCTCGTCGGGCTCCGTGTCAAAGGAGCTGTCGCCGCATGTCTCCGCCAACACCTGCGAGACCTCCTGGTTGCCGAGCCCCGCCACGACCTTGCGAATGTGCCCCAACAGCTTCGCCGCCAAGTTCCAGCTGGCGCACATGCGCGAGATGGCGGCAAAGTAGACGCGCATGTCGCGCACGTCCAGCGGCTGGGGCGCGCGTGCGTGGGCCTTCATGAGCAACACGCTGATGCCCAAGATGGCGCAGTACACCAAGAGCACCAGCGAGGGCAAGCCGCTTTCGACAAACGCGCCGAGGCAGATGGCCAACTCGGCGATGGCCAGGCTGCACAAGGCGAAGGCGTCGCCGCGCTCGAGGAACGGGCGGTTGACGCAGAGCACCACCACGTAGTAGTACAAGCGGAAGTTGGCCAGGGTCGGGTTGTACGAGTGGAGCAGCGCGGCGTTCCAGCGCATGTCTGCGGGCAACAGGCGGCGCCACTCGCGGAGGCGGCTGTTGTAGGCGTCCGTTTCGGGCGCGCCGGTGTAGATTTCCAGGAGCACGGCGCCGGCGATTTCCGAGAGCTGGCACATGGGGGTGAGGGTGCGCAGCGGGTCCATGGCGGTGGCGCTGTAGATGAACTGCGAGATGCCGTCGACGTTGGGGAGGTGCTCGCTCGAGGGGATCAGCGCCTCCAGCTTGCGCATGGTGACGGGGCGGCCCATGACGAGGCTGACAAAGTGGTCTGCGACGTAGCAGCCCCAGTAGATGCGCAGGCGCACGCTCACGTCCAAGTCGGGCAAGGGCTCGCCGTCGGTGGCCCACTGCGCCGGGTTGAGCTGGAAGCCGAGGTCGTAGCCCATGCGGAACGCCATCCCCAGGAGCATCCAGCTCGCGCTGGCGTTGCCGTCGCCGAGCTCGTAGAGCGCCAAGCAGAGGAGCGCCTGGAGCGTCGAGACGTGCGGCGACAAGACCTTTTTCGAAAAGATCTTGGAGCGGGACGTTTCGAAAAACAGCGGCGCCAACAGCCGCACCTGCTCGTCCGCGGCGCTCTTGGCGCCCAACGCCGCCACCGCGTAGATGAGCTCCTCGCTGCAGTAGCCCTTGGGCGCCGCCAGGTTGAGAAAGTCGCCGAGAAAGCTCTCGCGGTGGATAAACGTGGTGAGGTCCGGGTACTGGTGCCGGAAAAAGTTCGAGAGGCAGAACATGAGCAGGCTCAGGTTCAAGAGCACCGTGTCGAACGTGTCCGCCAGCGCGGGCGCCGCCAGCGCCAACACGCTGTGGAACGCCAGCGTCGGGCCAAACACGCTGAAGCTGCCCGCCGCAGAGCCCTGCAACAGCACCATCAACTTCTGCGGCTTCTCGCCGCCGCCAAACACGCAGCTGTGGATCCGGCTCACCGTCAACGGCGCCGGCGCCTGCTGCCGGAGCGTGTCCTTGACTTTGGCGAGCACATTGTGGAGCAGGTCCACCTCGGCGCGCAACCGGTCCACGTCGCGCAGCGAGAGGCGCGTGCTGCGGCCGTCGCTCTCGCGGCGCTCGCACGGGATCTTGCGCCGGCGGCAGTTGTTACACACGAGGTTGCCGTCGCACTTTTTCTGCCGTTAGCTGGGGCGCACGTACTCTTTTCTTGCGGCAGTTGTCGCACCTGGCGTTAGCGTGGCGGGCACATACAGAAGCAGGCACTTCTTGCGGGAGGGGTCCATGGCGGGTCCATCGGTTTGACTCTGTTGGAGCCGCACGCCGTGTGCAGTGACTCCGATGGCTTACACAGGCCACACTGTTGAAGGTTAGTCCCGTTTTGCTCAGTCCGTGATCTGATAAGTGAAGCCGATTTGGTCAGTCACGATTCAGAGAGTGAAGCCGTTTTCTCAGTTCATGATCTTAAGAATGAATGCAGTTGTGGTTTTGCTCAAATCATGATCTAATAAGTGAATGTCCGTCGCCGTTTTGCGCAGTTCATGTTTCAATGAGTGAATGCAGCTGTGGTTTTGCTCAGTTCACGATTCAATGAGTGGATTTCAGTCGCAGTTTGCTCAGTTCATAATCTAGCAAGTGAAGCCGTTCTGGTCAGTTCATGATCTTGAAAGCAAATGCAGTTGTGTTTTGCTCAATAAATGATTTTATGAGTGAATGTCAGTCGCCGTTTTGCGCAGTTCATGTTTCAATGAGTGAATGTAGTTGTGGTTTTGCTCAAATCATGATCTAATGAGTGAATGTCAGTCCAGTTTGCTCAGTTCATAATCCAATGAGTGAAGCCGTTTTGGTCAGTTCATGATCTTCGGAGCGAATGCAGTTGTGGTTTGCTCACTTCATCTAATGAGTGAATGTCAGTCGCCGTTTTAAATAGTTCATGATCCAATGAGTGATATCAGTCCAGTTTATGATCAGTCCATGATTCAGAAAGTGAATGCAGCTGTGGTCTCGTGGCAGACAAACTCACTGTAATTCAGTCGCAAAGGGACGTCGGTTGCAGGCACGTAGTTAAGCCAAGATAAGGCGGCTCGATACCGGCTCGCAACAGCAGGTATAGCCAGTGGAGCCACCACAAGAGTGTGACTTATTTGGCTCGTTGAGGCACGCTGTAGCCGGTGCTTGGACCGAACGCTGACCCCACATGTTAAGAGACAAGTGGGTCAAGATGCTGCCTTATGTCATTGTCAGGAAACTGGAGGTCATGAGCCTCTGGTTGACAGGCACTCAGCCGGAGTCATAGAGGCGATCCGAGTCGACGACTCGATCAATTCCCCCAAGGCGAAGGAACACTCGTTCGCGACAATCGATCTCAAAGTGGCAAGGAACCCATTCGTTCAAATGTCAAGGGATCACCGTGATGGTCTTTGCGAATTGATGCTCGTCACTTAGCACGTCATCTGAACACAACGACACAAGCTTGGCGCATGTCTCACCGCAGAGGCAACAGCCTCAGCTCGTGTTTACAGCTCGTGTTTGGAGCCTCGCCTTGCCAACAGCCTCAGCATGTTACCAGTCTCAGAGTCAACAGCTTCACCTTCATGTAGCGGCCTCAGCACGTAGCGGTTTCATCTTCACGTTGTCATCCCCAGCTTAACAGCTTCACCTTCATGTAGAGCCCCAGCAGCCTCACCTTCATGGGGAGCCCCAGCAACCTCACCTTCATGGGGAGCCCCAGCAACCTCACCTTCATGGGGAGCCCCAGCAACCTCACCTTCATGGGAGCCCCAGCATGCTGCCACGAACACAAGCACGCGGCCCGGCCCGCAATCGGCAGCGGAAGACAACGCCTCCACTCGTCACTCGACCATGCTAATCGACAATGCTGGTCACACCCCCAACGCCTCGTAGAACTGCGTCACCTCCTTGGCGACGCTGATGCGCGCAACGTCAAAGTTGAGCACCTCCAAGTGCTCCTTGTTTGTCGCCCGCGAGAGCGCCACGTACACCTGGCCCTTTTCGAAGATGCGCCGCAAGTCCACGCGCAAGCGGTCAATCAGCTGCCCCTGCGACTTGTGGATCGACATGGCCCACGCCAAAAGAAGCGGAATCTGCGTGCGCGCGGGCATCTCCTCCGGCGACGAGCGCGTGCGCCCGGCGTCGACGCTAAACTCCTCGCGGCGCACCAAAATCACGCTGCTGCCGCCTCCGGTGTGGAAGTGCACGAGGGGCAACTGCTCCAGGCCGGAGTAGTCAATCAGCGCCACCCGCGCGACGTTGGCCGCCGAGAGGTCCGTGTCGTCGGCCACGCCGGCCTCGCGGCGCGCCACGGCGCGCAAAACCAGGAGGAACTCCGGCGACGGGTTGGAGAACTCGTGCAAGCCGTACATGGCGCACACGCTGTTGAACACGCCCTCGGACATGAACCCCACCACGGTGCCCATCAGGCCATTCACCACGAGGTTGTCCGGGTGGTTTTTGAGGTACATCACCTGGGCGTTCTCCTTGAGCTCGAGCGTCTCCTCGCACATGAGGTTCTCAAAGAGCTTTTTCGTCATGGGGTCGCTGTGGCTGTCTCTGGCGGCGTACACGTGCCTGGCGCCGGGCAAGAGCGCGAGGCGCAGCTCGTTGGCGCGCTTCACCTCCTGCCGCGTCGGGAACAACTCCGTGGGCTCGATGCCGTCGCTGTACGTCACGCGGCGCAGCAAGCCGCGGAACTTGGCCGCGGTGGCGGCGTCCAACGCGCCCTTGCGCAACGCGTTGAGCATGTCAATGAGCTCGGTGTCGCCCTGCTGGCGGAACACCTGCGTCAACGTCAACGTGTGGCGGATGGCGTGGCGCCACGCGGGGCTCTGGAAGCAAAACTGCGCCTGGCCGTCGCGGCTGATGGGCGGGAGCTGGTAAAAGTCGCCCGTGCACACGAGCTGGATGCCGCCAAACGGGAGCGCGTTGCCCTTGAGCATCTGCGCCACGTCGTTGATCTTGCTGAAGAGCTTGCCGTCAATCAACGAAATCTCGTCGATGATGAGCACGCGGAGCTTGAGCCAACGGCTCTTGGTGAGCGCGTTGCGCTTGATGCGCGCCGCGAGCTCGCCGGCGCTGCCCGTGCCGAGGCCGATCCCCAAGAACTTGTGGAGCGTCTGGCCCTGGATGTTGCACGCGGCGAGGCCCGTCAGCGCCGTGACGCCCACCTTCAGCGCGCCGTGCTTCCTCAGGAGGCACGCCACCACGTGCCTTAACACCACCGTTTTCCCCGTGCCGGCGCTGCCCGTGAAGAAGACGCTTTCGCCGTTTTCCACGCAGGTGACGATGCGCTGCTGCTCGCTGCTGAGGCTCTGCTTCGGCTGCGGCTGCGGCGCGGGCGCGCGGTGCACGCGCTTGAGCCGGCGCGGCGCGAACGCCATGGCCCGCTTCTTGACGGGGCTGTTTTCCTTGTCGTGCTCGTCAAACAGGCCCGCGAGGTCCAAGCCGCCGGAATTGAGCCGCAGGAGCCGCGGGTTGGAGAAGTTGGCGAGCTCCGGCAGCGTGAGCGACGTGTCGCTCGGCTCGTCGAACTTGCGCGGCGTGCTGAAGAAGGCGACAATCAGGTGCTGCTTCATACGCGTGGATATCCTGCATGCGGCCCTGTGCAGTGCGTAAACCTGGCCACGAGCCCGCTGGCCCCGGTGCCCCACGCCAATGTTCTCTGGGTTACGTAAGCTTGGCCGCAAGCCTGCAGAGCCCTTCCACGCCATCAACTACGACACTTTTCTGGGCGCGGAAATTTCGAGCGACACCGACACAGAGCGCCGCCTCCTCGTGGCGCCGCTGTTGCACTCGTTCCACGTGCTCGCCGCCAACATCGACGCCATGCCGCTGCCAGACGTGGTGGACCAGTTGTTTGCCGAGTTGCTCCTGACGCGGGTGTTCCCCGAGCACGCCTTCCAGAAAATCACCCCGAGGCGCAAGTGGGAGCTTCTCTTGAGCGAGCACGCCAAGGCGGACCCGGCCGCGGACCCCGCCGCGGACCCGGCCGCCCGCGGCCTGCGCGACGCGGCGTGGTTTGTGTACCGCATCATGAGCGACTCGCTCTCGCTCCGCGACTACAAGCGGCTCCAGAAACGGCTCGAGGGCCGCGCGGGCCGCGCGTTTGCCCAGGAGCTCCGCGAGGCGCAGGCCGAGTGCGCGTTGGCGGTCATTTTGAAGCGCACCAACACCAAGATGTACAAGCTGAATGACGAGTTGGCCAAGGAGTGGCTCTTGTGCACCTGTCTCTTGCTCGTGGTGAGGGCCGACGGGCCCGGCGCGACAACGGTGCACGACGCCGCCGAGGTGTTGAAGGCGGTGGTGCACTCGCTCAGAACGCCCCGCTGGACCACGCGCCTCGTGGCGACGGAGATTATGGTGGTTTTTTTGCTCAGGACGGGCAGGTACGTGCCGCTGCTCCTCCGCGCGCTCGCGGCGCTGCGCGACGGGCCCGAGGAGCGCTTCCAGCCGTGGCTCGCCAACTTTGAGCTCCTGCTCGACCAGTGGCTCGCCGCGCCCGCCGACGGCCACTTTTTGCACTACGTCTCGCGCACGCTCCTCGCGCTCGTGCTCGTGGTGGAGCGCTGCGGCGGCGTCCAGGAGCGCGCCGTCGTGCGCGGCGAGCTCGGCCGCTGCCGCATGGAGCAGGTGCTCGACAAGGTGCAGCGCTTGCGCCACGAGGAGTCCAGCAACTTGGCGGACGAGTACGGCCGCTCCGCAGAACGCGACTTTGCCCGCGTCGCCCCGCCAGAGCCCGCCGACGAGCTCGTGCTGGCGTTGGCCGCCCTCAGGCTGGACCTCGGCGACGGCGACCTCCCGGTGTTGCGCCTGCTCTTGCTGAAGTTGCGCACCGCAGACTTGGCCGCCGTGGACCGCGCCTTGTCCCCGCAGGGAGCGCTCCAGCACACCTCCACGGAAGTGCCGCCGCAGCAGCGCGGGCGAGATCGAGTGCCTCCGGACCCGGGACAGGCCCCAGCGGCGCGCAACGACTCGCTTGCGCGGTACGAGGACGTGATCGAGTCGCAGAAGTCGCAGCTCAGGCTTCTCCAGGAGCGCTGCGCGCGGCTCGAGGCGGACCTACAACGGGCCAAAGGCAACGTGTCGTCGCCCATGGCGAGAGGATTGTTGAGTCACGACTCGCCCAGGCATGACTCGCCCAGGCATGACTCGCCCAGGCATGACTCGCACAGGCATGACTCGCTCAACCACGACACGCCGTCGCTGAAGTACGGGTCGCTGAATGGGTCGGTTTCGGGGCTCCTCAAGGGCCTGCCGGTTCTCCGCGGGGTCATGGTGGACGAGCTCGAGTCGCGCTTCAAGGGCGGCTTGAGAAAGTCGCGGGGCTCGATCCACCTCAATTTGCTGGATCTCGGGGGTCACGACGGAGGCCACGGAAAAGGACACGAAAAAGGACAGGGAATAGGACACGGAGAAGGACACGGCAATGAAGGACAAAGAGACGAGGGACAGGGAGACGAAGGACACGGAAAAGAGGGACACGGTGACAAAGGATCCCTCAACAAGAGTGAGCACACACCCGACGCCCCCAAATCCCCCAGTTCGCCTCCACCTCCCAATTCGATCCCGCCTTCCAATCCGCCCTCACCTTCACCCCCACCTAATCCGCCCCCGCCGCCGTTGCCGCCGTTTCTCGCAAGGGCCCCGCCGTTGCCGCCGTTTCTCACAGGGGCTTCGCCGTCGCCTGCCTCTCTAGCCGCCCCGCCACTTCCTCCCTTTTTGTCTGGGGCCCCGCCCCCACCGCCGCTCCCTCTGACCCCAGGGTCCCCCTCGCCGCAGCCTGAGCCAGAACCCCTGCGGGCCGTGCGCCCAAAGACGCGGCTCAAGCAGATGCACTGGGACAAGATTGACGACATCAACAAGACGTTTTGGCTGGAGCTCCCGACGGGCGAGCTTGCGGACAAGCTCCACGAAAAAGGCATTCTCCAGGAGGTTGAAAAGACGTTTGTCGCCAGCACCAAGACCGCCGTTGCCAGGGCGCCGCGCGCGAAGCCCCACGCCGTGGCGCTTTTGCCCAGGGACCTCGCGCAGCAGTTTGGCATCAACCTCCACATTTTCAGCGGGTTGCCCGTTGAGGAGCTCACGCACAAGATTGTCGTGTGCGACGCGTCGGTGCTCAGCAATACGTCTGTGTTGGAGTTTTTCAACAGCGACGCCCTCAACGAGATGACCGATTCGATGGTGCGCAGTTTCTTGCCGTACTCGAAGGAGGCTGAGTCGCCAAGGGACTCGTCGCTGTTGGAGCGCGCCGACCGCATCTTCCTTGCGATTTTCAACATGCGCAGCTACTGGAAGGCGCGGCTGCGGGCGCTTCTTCTTGCCCACACGTACCGCAAAGACTTTGAGGACTTGGACGAGAAGCTCGGTGTGATTGACGGCGCCAACGAGCGCATCAAGTCGAGCGAGAGTCTCCGCAACGTGCTCGGGCTCATTCGGCTGGTGGGCAATTTCATGAATGACAACTCGCGCCAGGCGCGCGGGTTCAAGTTGGACACGCTCCAGCGGCTCACTTTTCTAAAGGACGAGGGCAACACCATGACCTTTTTGCACTATGTCGAGCGCGTGGTGCGCAGCGAGTTCCCCGAGTACGGTTCGTTTGTCGACGAGTTGCAGCTTCTCAACCACTTGCAGAACATATCGGTGGAGCACGTGGAGGCGGAGTGCCGCGACTATGCGCGCGCCGTGGCCAACGTGGCGACGCTGGTTGAGAAGGGCCGTTTGAGCCACGTGGAGGAGTTTCATCCCGACGACCGCGTGCTCGAAGTTGTCAGGGCTGCGCTTCGTCTGGCCTCGGCGAAGAGCGAGCAGCTTTTGCAGCACTTGGAGCAGACGGTGGAGCAGCACAATGCGCTCTTGGCGTACTTTGGCGAGCCCAGCGACGCCAGTCTGCGCAACGAGTTTTTCGGCAAGTTGCTGGCGTTTGTCACCAACTTCAAGCGGGCGCACGTGGAGAATGTGCAGCGCGAGGACGAGGAGCGGCTCCAGCGGCGCCTTGCGCGCGGCCGGGAGCCCAAGGAGAAGGCTGGGTGCGCGGAGAATGACGGCAACGACGAGAATGGCACTGATGGGAACGAGGAGAATGAGGACAATCGCGAGGCGATTGACGAGTTGTTGCGGCGGCTCAGGAGCCCCGTGGCGAAGGACCGCAAGGCCCGCAAGCGGCGCCACCGCGCGCTTCTGTTTTACCTGACTCTCCCTGCTGGGCAGTTGGAGATGGGGGCCGAGGCGAAGGAGCCGGGGGCCGAGGCAGACGGGGAGAAGGATCCCGAGCCGCGGCTCGACGAGACGATGCTTCGCACGCAGGCGTTGCTCCGGGGTCTCAGGGAAAAGTGATGGGAAGGCGATTTGGGTGACATCCAGGAGTATTTATTGATCCGGGGAGTTTTAGCATTGCAAAGAAGTATTAGCGTCGCGAGGGAAGATTAAGCGTTGCAAGGGTAGTCGTTAGCATTGCAAGGAAAGTAGCGTTGCGAAGGAGGTACTAGCATTGCAAGGCTAGTATTAGCATTGCAAGGCTAGTATCAGCATTGCAAGGCTAGTATTAGCATTGCAAGGCTAGTATTAGCATTGCAAGGCTAGTATTAGCATTGCAAGGGAATTACTTAACACAGGTAGGGAAGATTCAGCGTTGAGAAGGAAGTAATGAGCGTTGGAAAGAAGAATTTAGCATTGCAAAGAAGTATTTAGCGTTGCGAAAGGGAATTAGCCTTGTAAGGGAAGTCTCCAGTGTCGCAAGGGGAGTATTTAGCATTGCGGGGTAAGCATTCAGCATTACAAGGGAAGTATTAAGCGTTGGAAGGAAGGTACTTATTGATCCAAAAAAGTAACAAGGGTTGCAAGGGAGTAAATAACGTTGCAAGGGAGGTGTTCAGAGATTTGAAGGAGGTATTTAGCATTGCAAGGGAAGTTTTTGTCGATCCGAAGGACGCATTGTTAAGGAAAGCTCAGCGTTGAGAAGAAAGCTCGGCGTTGAGGGAAAGCGTTTAGCGTTGTGAGGGAGTATGAACCGTTGCGAAGGAAGTGTTTAGCGTTGCAAAGGAGAATATAGCATGTAAGAGGAGTATTTAGCATTGCAAAGAGTAGTTAGCACTGTAAGGGAAGTATTTAGCATCGCAAAGAGTAGATAGCACTGTAAGGGAAGTTAAAGCATGCGAGGGAATATAAGCATTGCAAGGGAAGTGTTTGTCGATCCAAGAAAGTATCGGGCGTGCGATGAAAGCTCAGCGTTGAGAAGAGAGCTCAGCGTTGAGAAGAAAGCTCAGCGTTGAAAAGAAAGCTCAGCGTTGAGAAAAAAGCTTGGCGTTGCCCCTTGTGTTTAGCGTCCTCGTGTTTGCATCCCTTGTTTGCATCCCTTGTTTGCATCCCTTGTTTTCCTCTGTTTGCCTCTGATTGATCCCTCTGATTGATCCCTCTGATTACCGATCACAGATTTGTGGCCAGTCGCCCCATCGCACCTGCATACATGCTTCGGCGCTTCACAACCAGTGCCCGGCGGCTCGACGCCGTGCTTGTCTCGGGCACGCGGCTCGCGGCCACGATCAAAAAGCAGATTGCGCAGAAAGTGATCGAGTACAACCGCGAGCACCGCGGCGTGGCGCTCCCCGTGGACAATCTGGCGGTGCGGTTTGCGGACTTGCGGTTCAAGCCGCAGCTCACCATTGTGCAAGTCGGGCTGCGGCCGGACAGCAGCGCGTACGTGCGGCAGAAGCTCAAGGCGGCGGCGGTGGCCAACATTGAGCTGCGGCTCCTCCAGTTGCCCGAGGACACGAGCGAGGAGGCGCTTCTCGACGAGATTGCGCGGCTCAACCACGACCCCGCGGTGCACGGGCTCCTTGTGCAGTTGCCGCTCCCTGCGCACGTCGACGAGACGCTCGTGACCAACGCCGTGGCGGCGGAGAAGGACGTGGACGGCTTCCACCGGCACAACGCCGGCGAGTTGAGCAAGCGGGGCGGGCGGCCGCTCTTCACGCCGTGCACGCCGACGGGCATCGTGGAGCTCATCCGCACGACGGGCGTGGCGCTCCGCGGCAAGCTGGCGGTGGTGCTCGGCCGGCTGGACATTGTGGGCACGCCCGTGGCGGCCATGTTGCGCAACGAGGATTGCACCGTCACCATCTGCCACCGCCACACCGCGGGCCTCGCGGACGTGGTGCGCGGCGCCGACATTGTCGTGGCGGCGGTGGGGATCCCCGAGTACGTCCAGGGCAGCTGGGTGAAGCCGGGCGCGGTGGTTGTGGATGTGGGCATCAACTACGTGGAGCGGGGCGGGCGGCGGCAGTTGGTGGGGGACGTGGACCACGCCGCGGTGGCGCGGGTCGCAGGCCACCTCACGCCCGTGCCGGGCGGCGTGGGCCCGATGACGGTGGCGATGCTCTGCTCCAACGTGTACGACGCCGCCGTGGCCCACGAGAAGCGCGCGCGCCGCCACCGCTTCCGCGCGCTCCCGCTCCGGCCGGCGCGGCCCGTGCCGCTGGACATCGCCATCAGCCGCGCGCAGCGGCCCAAGCCCATTGGCGTGGTGGCGCGCGAGCTCGGCCTCGTGGAGCTGGAGTTCGAGCCCTACGGCCGCCACAAGGCCAAGGTGCACCCGAAACGGGTCGCGCAGCGCCTCGCCGCGGCCGCCGAGGGGCCCGCCGACGCCCGCGGCCACTACGTGCTCGTGGCGGGCATCACCCCAACGCCCTTGGGCGAGGGCAAGTCCACCACCACGGTGGGGCTCGCGCAGGCGCTCGGCGCGCACTTGGGGCTCAACGCCATCGCCAACGTGCGCCAGCCCAGCATGGGGCCCACGTTCGGCGTCAAGGGCGGCGCCGCCGGCGGCGGCTACGCCCAGGTGGTGCCCATGGACGAGTTCAACATGCACCTCACGGGCGACATCCACGCCATCTCCGCCGCGCAGAACCTCTTGTGCGCCGCCGTGGACACCCGCATGTTCCACGAGGCAACCTCGCTGGTGGCGGGCTTCTACGCCCGCTTGGTGCCCCGCAAAAACGGCCGCCGCCGCTTCACCGCGCTGATGCTCAAGCGCTTGGACAAACTCGGCATCGCCGAGCGCGACCCGGACGCCCTCGGCCCCGCAGACGTGCGCCGCTTCGCCTTGCTCGACATTGACCCCGCCTCCGTCGCCGTCAAGCGCGTCGTCGACTGCAACGACCGCTTCTTGCGCGAAGTCACCCTCGGCCAGGCGCCCACCGAGGCCGCCAGGTTCCCGCCCCGCGCCCTGGGCTTCGACATCACCGTGGCGTGCGAGCTCATGGCCATCTTGGCCCTCAGCACCAGCCTCCACGACTTGCGCACGCGCGTGGGCAAGATCGTCGTGGGCACCCTGCGCGCGGGCGCCGTGGTCACCGCAGAGGACGTGGGCGCCGCGGGCGCCGTCACGGCGCTCCTCAAGGACGCCTTCAAACCCAACTTGATGCAGACCCTCGAGGGCACCCCGGTGTTTGTGCACGCGGGGCCGTTCGCCAACATCAGCATCGGCGCGCTGCTGGTGGTGGCCGACCGCCTCGCGCTCCAGCTCACGCTGCCGCTGAACCCGGCCAACGCCGGCCGCCGCGGCTTCGTCGTCACCGAGGCCGGCTTCGACTTCACCATGGGCGGCGAGCGCTTCTTCAACATCAAGTGCCGCGCCCTGGGCGTGCTGCCCGACGCCGTCGTGCTCGTGGCAACGCTGCGCGCCCTCAAGTTGCACGGCGGCGCCCCAGACGTCAAGCCGGGACAGGAGCTCCCTCCCGAGTACACCACCGAAAACGTCGACTTGGTCACCCGCGGGTGCGCCAACCTCGCCAAGCAGATCGCCAACGCGCGCAGGTACGGCGCGCGCGTCGTGGTGGCGGTCAACGAGTTCGAATCAGACACAAAGTTGGAGATCCAGGCCATCTGCGACGCCGCCCTCGCCGCAGGCGCAGACGCTGCAGTGCCCTCCAACCACTGGGCGCTCGGCGGCCTGGGCGCGCTCCAGTTGGCCGAGGCCGTCGTTGGCGCCGTGCGCGACTCCAAACAGCAGTTCTTGTACCCGCTCGACATGCCCGTCGAGGAGAAGTTGGCCACCATCGCCCGCGAAATGTACGGCGCCAAGGACATCGAGTTGGCGCCGTTGGCCCGCAAGCAGATCGACGCCGCCGTGGCCCAGGGCTACGGCCACTTGCCCGTGTGCATCGCAAAGACACAGTACTCGCTCTCCCACGACCCCAAGTTGAAGGGCGTGCCCACGGGCTTCACCGTGCCCATCAGAGAGGTGCGCTTGAGCGCGGGCGCGGGGTACTTGTACGCCTTGGCCGCGGAGATTATGACTATCCCGGGCTTGCCCACGCACTCGGGGTTCATGAATGTGGAGGTGAACGAGGACGAGGAGATTGAAGGGCTTTTCTAGCGCCTCTGTATCCGAGTGGCATGTGGCCCGAGCCCTTCAACAGATGTTATAGACCGCGTAGGATTAGATGTTAGACGGGACCCAAGTAGCGGAATGAGTAACGAAGCGGGCAAGCTGTACTGCGACGGGCTTTTTGTTTGAGTGGCACGGTAAAGCCTCAAGCAGGTGGCTGGAATATGACAGTCGCTCATGTGGCCACCGATTCCAAATATATACGCTTAGATCGGCTTATAAGGTGTGATTTTTGAAATACCCATAAGAGACAGATTCCGTCAACCTCCTATTTACCTACCCCTAAGACAAATTCCCATATTCCTAAAATTTTTGGAATCACGTAAATCTGACGTTACTGCAAGACGGCTGATTTCACAAAAAGCGCCAAATTTGGAAACGCTCGGTTAAATACATCGCCGTAAACAGATCTAGTTTCAGTGTAGACAACCGACATCGACGACCCAACCATCTTGCCTTGACCATCAACCCCATCTTTGCCATCTGACTCATTCGCTAAGGCAATCTTCCATCGGTTTGTCATGAGACTCCTCACCTCCAATCCAAGCAGCCTCACATCCCTACACAACCATTCACACTCATGGATTCATAGCTACAACTTGCTCGAGTCCCCCAACAACTTGATCGCCGCGTTGTTAATGGCAATGGTGCCACGGTCAACCACATGTGTCTGGAACGTGACAATGTCGCCGTCTCTCCAGGCAAACACACGCAACGTCTCGCCAGGGAAGACAATGCCCGTGAAGCGGCCCTTGATCTCGTCAAAGGGACCAAACTCATCCAAGAGAACCTTGGCCGTCAAGCCATACGTGCACATGCCGTGCAAAATGGGGTCCTTGAACTTGGCGCCCGCAGCAAACGCGGGGTCAATGTGCAACGGGTTGCGGTCGCCAGTCAAGCGGTACAACGCCGCCTGGTCCTCCAGCGTGACAATGTCCTTTGTAAACTGCGGCGCCGTCTTGGGGGCCACAAAAGGCATAGTCGAAAACTTGCGGCGCTCGGCAAGCTTGCCCGTGGTGCCCTCGCAGTTGCGGATAAAGTACGTCGCCTCGTTCTCAAAGAGGGGCTCGCCAGTCTTCTCGTCACTCAGGCGCGCGCCGTGCGTGATGATAGTGTTGGTGCCCTTCTGCACAATCTCCAAGGGTGTGTACTTCGTCACCACCGACCCGTCAATCGGAATGGGGAACTTGTGAATCTTGATATAGTGCTCGCCGTGCAAGAGCAACATCGGGTTGAAGTTGCGCAACTCGCGCGCAAACAGAAGCTGCGACTTGGGCGAGTTAAACGTCGGGAGGTGGCAGAATGTCGGAATAACCTGGAAGTCCTGGTCATTCTCATAGACATACTTGAGCTCCTTGCGGTGGGCGTTCAACGCCACATTGTAGAGAATAACGTCGCGGTCGTTCCAAGAAAACACCGGGTCGGGGAGCTTGTCGGGGTCCTCATCGTCAGAGTCCTCCTCCTCCTCCTCCTCCTCGTCATCCTCGTCTGGGTCCACAGCCAGCAAAATAGCCATCAGCGACTCAGTCGTCGACGCAGGGTTGGCCGTGCCCAGACCGAAGTCGACAATCTCGCCAATGTGCTCCTTGACAAACTCGGCAGTCGTCACCTTGTCGCGCGACACGGCGCCCTTTGCACGCTGCCAGCGCGTTTTGCCAATCCAGCCGCCGCCAGCCTCAAACAACTCGCCCGTCACGGGCACCTGCTCCGAGGCAAGGAAAATCAAAAGCGGCGCAACCAACTTGGGCGGGAAAAGGTTGCGGTCCTCCTCTCTAAACACAGTGAGCGTCATCGCAGTGGTAGCATGGGGCGCCACAACGTTAACCTTAATGTTGTTCTTCGCACCCTCAATGGCAAGCGTGCGCGTGAGGCCCACAATCGCCGCCTTGGCCGTGGCGTAGTTCGCCTGGCCAAAGTTGCCGTAAATGCCCGACGTTGACGACACATTGACAATGCGCCCATACTTCTTCTCGAGAAAGTGGGGCCAAGCGAGACGGCAGAGCTGGTACGTGCCGTTGAGGTGCACCTTCTGCACCGAAATCCACTCCTCCCACAGCATGTTGGCAAACAGCTTGTCGCGCAAAATGCCCGCATTGTTAACCAAAATGTCAATCGTGCCAAACTTGCCAATGACATTGTCAATGATCTCCTTCGCCTGCGTCGCCACATCGTGCTTGTCGCCGTGGGCCTCGCCGCCCGCAGCCTTAATCTCAGCCACAACAGCCTCGGGGTCCTTAAAGTCATTCACCACAACCTTGGCGCCGCGCTTGGCAAAGGCAAGCGCATAGTCGCGGCCCAAACCGGCACCAGCGCCAGTAATGAGCACCACGCGGCCCTTGAGCGAAACCTCGGGGACGCCGGAATTGTCCTCCGCGGGAAGCTTCAGCGCCGCGTCAACCAACGAGTTGTAGTCATTGAGCATCAGCGGGTGCTGCACCTTGAGAATGTCGGGGCGCCCGGCATCGTCAAACGAGACAATCTCGTCAAACTTCTTGGCAACCGACTCGGGCGTAAACGAGTCGTCAGTCTTGAAGAGCGCACCGCCCAGACGCTCCCAGCGAATCTGCGCGAAAAAGCCAGCGGCAACCTCAAACGTCTGGCCCGAAAGCTCATTGTCCTTCGAGGTGAGGTACAAAACCAACGGCGCAACCTTCTCGGGGCCCAACTGCTCCAAAATCGGCGGCGGGAGCACCAGCTCCGTCATGCGCAGCCGCGCCAACGGCGCAATCGTGTTCGCCTTGATATTGTACTTGGCACCCTCTTTGGCTAGCGTCTCGGCAAAGCCGAGGAGACCCATCTTGGCCGCCGAGTAGTTAGTCTGGCCAAAGTTGCCATAGAGACCCGCGGGCGACGCCGTGTTGATAATGCGCCCGTAGCTTTGCTTGCGAAAGTGGGGCCACGCCGCCTTGGTAACCTTAAAGGCGCCGTTGACGTGCACGTCCGTCACGAGCTGAAAGTCCTGGTCCGTCATCTTTTTAAACTGGGCGTCGCGCAAAATGCCCGCATTGTTCACAATTACGTGCACCGTGCCAAAGTTCTTGACAGCCGTCTCGACAATCTTGTCGCCATCCAACACATTGTTGTAGTCCGCCACGGCGGTGCCGCCCGCCTTGCGAATCTCGTCAACGACAATGTCGGCTGTGCGCGAGTCGCCACCCTGCCCGCTAAGAGAACCGCCAAGGTCATTCACGACAACCTTGGCGCCACGCTTGGCGTACTCCAAGCAGTAGTACTTGCCGAGGCCGCCGCCGGCGCCGGTGACTACAACAACCTGGTCCTTAAACAGAATCGACATGTGGGGTGGGCGGATGCACGCCCTTTTATAGTGCGCGTTGCGGGGTGCGCCTGTGACTTTGTGTACTGCAGGCAGGTATGGGGTTCCTCGGTGGGGGAAAGCCGCGGATACCCATGTGTAGGCGCCACACCGCAACGCCGAGGAGGGCACATAACCGTGTGGGGCTCGATGTTAAAGCTTCGAAAGCCGGGTTGAAGGCAATGTGAGCAGTTTTGGAAGAATGAGCTACTTTTCGGTAGCCGATTGGGACTTGTTAATTAAGCAGCAATTGACCGTCCGCTGCATCGAGTGGAAGCGAGGCCTCTAAGAAATTAGGCACTTTAAGTCACCGTTCAACTCTAGAAGCAGGATCGGACAAAGCAAGAGCATCACAAGCTATAAGCTCACTCGTTCAGTGCACCTAGAGCCTCGAGACGTGAAACGAGTCCCAGCGGGCGGTCAGACATTTCGCCAAAGTCACAAGCCTTGCAAGACCAATTGCTTGAACTACACTGAATTTGAGCACTTGAGACGTCCATCGAGTCACACTAATTTGCAATTATGGTTCGCTTTGCCGTCTATGTAAAGCACGCAAGGGACCGATCTCGACGGAAGGAATCAAGAAAGGCCGGTGCGAGCGATTCAGGTGGAGACAGCACTCCATCCAAAGACTGTACAGTTTGCGGTGAGAGCACTCATTACGGTTGCAGAGCCATTCGGCAGGATGAAACACGTGACTTTTAACGAGTTTTTCGTCCTTTTCGGTATTCACACGCCCTTAAAATCTGGCATATTATTTTTGTCGAAAATTGACGATTTTGCAAGGGGGTGCCCTTGCCGCCAAAAGTCACGTTTTTATCACGTGTCGGGCGATTTTGGTACAATATGCAGTTTCGTGAATCACGTGAATGCTGATCTTTTGGTTATATGCAGTAATATCTGCATATAAACTGTCGTGGATTTACTAAAAATACCTGCATATAAGCAAACAAAACGAAATGGGTCCCCGTTGAGGTTTTTAAGGTGGTTCCCACCCACCCTGTTTGATTAGGGAGTGCAGCTCTCCCAATCCCCCCTCCCCCTCCTCCCAGGGGGGCGGTGTCCATGGTGGACACCGTTCCCTCCCCTCTGGTGATGGTGCCCATTGGGGCACCACCACCGCATATCGTAGAGACAGGGTCCTCCGGCAGGACCCCGCCCCCACTTCAGGTGGGGGTGGGGCTGAGGGGGTGCCCCGCAGTGGGACACCTCCCCTCCCCCCCGGAGGCGGGGTCT
>JAKUAK010000037.1:0-68338 GCA_030562905.1 Tanozyma kutaoensis | reverse complement strand
TTGGCCAACGTCCCCGCCCCCGCACCGGCCCCGGCCCCGGCGCCCGTGCAGCCCAACCAGCTCCTCAGCATGTTGCAGCAGATCCCCACCCAGACGCAGCCCCAGAACCCGGTAGCCCAGAACCCGGCGCAGGGCTACGGCATGCCCGCGGCGCCGCTGCTCCCGAGCATTCCAGGAATGCACCCGCAACGGGCGCAAATGGCGGAGGAGCGCCGCTTCGACCGGTTTGACCGCGAGCGCGGCAACTTTGAGCGGGGCAACTTCGAGCGGGGCAACTTCGACCGCGGCTTCGACCGCGGCTTCGACCGCCACGGCCAGCGTGACGACAACGGCTACTCGCGCCGGAACCGCCTGCGGTCGCCGAACCGGTTCAACCGGTCCGAGGAGCAAAAGCTGCTTTCGCGGGGCTACACCACGAGCGAGGGCGAGCTCAACGTCGCTGGTGCGCCGCACTACCGCCCGCGCAACCTTGGCTTTGACAATCTGTTGCCGCAGGGCTCATTCAAGGTGATGTCGCGAACGCTTTTCATTGGCGGTGTGCCCCGCGGCATGGACGAGCGGCTGCTTCTGCTGCACTTGCGGCCGTTTGGCGAGGTGCAGAGCGTGATTCTCAACCCTGAGCGCAAGCACGCCTTTGTCAAGGTGTACCTGCGCAAGGAGGCGGAGACGGTGGTGAACCTGTTCAACAAGGACAATGCGCTTCCCTTGCGCACGCGGTGGGGCGTGGGTTTTGGCCCGCGCGACTGCTGCAACTACCAGCACGGCATCTCCATCATCCCGATCCAGCGGCTCACGGACGCAGACCGCATGTGGGTGGAGCAGGCGCAGTGGGGCGGCACGGGCGGGCAGCCCTTGGAGAGCGGCATGGTGATGGACGAGCCGGACATTGAGATTGGCACGGGCATTTCGTCCAAGGCGATGCTGAAGAAGATGCCGACCAACTCCACGAGAAACGGGCCGAAGCTGAACCGGCCGGGCGAGCCCGACGACTCGTTTGCGCGCGTGGGCGCGCCGCAGGACTTTAGCAACTTCCAGGGCCTGGCGAATCCGTTGAACGGCTTGTTTGAGCAAAAACCCGCGGACCCGCAGAACTTGAGCGCGCAGTTGGCCAACTTCTTCCAGGGACAGCGCTGAGACGCTAGCATTGCATGCCTAGAGCACGAATGTAGCCGTAGACTTTGGCGAGTGGTGCGAGTAGGGTGAAGTTGAAGAGGTAAAAGAGGTTACTACGGTGACGGAAGTATTTAATGTATTGTTTGGTAGTTATCAGTGTATGTTAGTTGGGATGTCGGTTGGTGAAAAGGAGGGGGGTCTTATGGAGAATGGAGGCCGGGAGGGGGTGATTAACCGAGCCGCTTGTGGTTTGAACAGGCTCCCGATCACGAGAAAAGGCGGATTCGTGTGAAGAACCAATTCAGCCACGAAGTGAGTCCATGAGGGTGATGAACAGCTGTTTGGTGTGAGCTGTTTGAGATGGCTCAGAACCAACGTGAGAGCAAACACCAGAACGGCTTTTTGCGGAAACTCCCGACAATAGTGTGAATCCTCAGCGGGCGTATCGATGCACCCTCAACATAACCCAGGCCGTCACAGCGTTTCACGAACGCCCACGTGTCGATTCCAGTGACTCAGGTCCACCCTCGAGGCATCTACGCCCCCACCGTCGTCGTGCATTATGTACAGCTAGCGCTCTGGCGCGCGGGTCAAGATGGACTCGACGACGCGGCGGTCCGACTTGATCACGGTGTTTGTCGTTGTTTTCGGCTTGGCGATGGGCTCGCCGCGCACAATCTTCTCCATCTCGTCGCGGGTCAAGGTTTCGTACTCGAGCAACCCCTCGGCGAGCCGCTGCAACTCGACGTGGCGCAGGCGGAGCACGTCGCGCGTGCGCAGCTCCAGGTCGACGAGAAAACGGCACACCTCCTCGTCGGCGAGGTCGCGCAGCCGCGGCAGCCACAGCTCCCAGTTGTCGCTCATGCGCACGGGCCCAATGGCGCTGCTCATGCCGTACAGCGTCACCATGGCCCGCGCGAGCAGCGTGGCGCTCGCCAAGTCCAGCAGGCAGCCGCTGGTGACGTTTTCGGGCCCATGCACCATTTCCTCGGCAATCTTGCCGCCCATGCACACGTCGAGCCGCGCGAGGCACTCGCGCCGCGTCATGTCCACCTTGTCCATCTCGGGCAACTGGAACGTCACGCCGAGCGCGCGGCCGCGGGGCAAAATCGTCGCCTTGTACAACGGCGTCGCCCCGGGCAGAAACATCGCCATGATGGCGTGGCCCGCCTCGTGGTACGCCGTGTTGCGCCGCGCCTCCTCCGTGAGCACCATCTTCTTCTTGGCGGCGCCCATGAGAATCTTGTCCTTGGCCCACTCAAAGTGGCCCATGTCCACCGCGGTCGCGCTCAACTGCAGCGCGTGCACCGCCGCCTGGTTCACGAGGTTCATGAGCTCCGCGCCGCTGAACCCGGGCGTGCCCCGCGCGAGAAGCAGCGCGTCCACGTCGCTCGCAGTCTCGACGTTCTTCATGTGGTGCTTCAAAATGTCCACCCGCCCGCGCACGTCGGGGAGCTCCACCACAACCTCCTTGTCGAACCGCCCGGGCCGCGTGAGCGCCTTGTCGAGCGACTCGGGGAAGTTGGTGGCGCCAATGATGATGATGCCCAGCTGCTGCGAAAAGCCATCCAACTCAACCAAAAGCTGGTTGAGCGTCTGCTTGGCGTACGCCTGGTCCTTCGGGTTGCGCTTGCCGCCAATGGCGTCCAACTCGTCAATGAAAACAATCGCAGGCGCCTTCTCGCGCGCCTGGCCGAAAAGCTCCCGGATCCGCTTGGCCCCCACACCCACATAGAGCTCGTCAAACTCGGAGCCCAGCATGAAGAAAAACGGCACCCCCGCCTCCCCCGCAGTCGCCCGCGCAAGCAACGTCTTGCCCGTTCCGGGCGGGCCCGTCAACAAAACGCCCTTGGGCAACTTCCCGCCGAGCCCCGTGAAGCGCGAGGGGTCCTTGAGAAAGTCCACAATCTCCTCGAGCTCCGCACGCGCCTCGTCGCAGCCGCACACGTCGCTGAAGCGCGCCGTCAGCTGCAGCACATCCACCAGCTTGTCGATGATTTCAGAACTGCGGAAAATCGTGCCGTTGCCATTCTCCACGAGGTAGTTGAAGGCGTTCACGGCGCCGTACGCCACGAGCGCCACGGGGATCAACCACTTGAGCCACTTGCTCACCATGGTCAACCCGGACTCCAGAACAATAACGTGCACCGGCTCGGCCCGCAGACCGAATCCGGAAAAGGGCTGCTGCTGCGGCTGCTCGGCGGCGGCAACCTGCTCGGCCTTGGCCTTTTTCCCCACTTTGGTCAAGGCGTCAATGTAGAGCTGGGTGCACTCGGCGTTGGCGGCGATGCCCGGGGTTTCGTAGCGCTGCACGACAATGTGCGGGTAGTTGGTGGCCAAGAGGCGCTTGTAGAACTCCGCCTGTATGTCTGGGTTGTGGAGCTCGCCGTTGGCCACCTGCTCCAGCTGCGCGAGCATCGAGGTGGTTGACGTCAGCGCGCAGCGGCGGGGCACGCGGGGCACGAGCGCGCGCGGGGCAAGCGGGGCAAGCGGGGCACGCGGGGCACGCGGGGCAAGCACACTGAGGGGCACGGCGCGCAGCCACACCCGGGGCGCCCTCATGAGGTGTAGCATGTGGTTGTATGCAGGCTAGAAGGCGTGACACCATGCCTTATGCCTAGTGACTTGCAAGCGGCAACCTTGTTTGTGTTGCGGGCCCAGCCACTGGACCGCAGCGTTTGACGTGATTTGGGGGATAATCTGCCGTTTTGGGCCAACATGAGATCTGACGTAGGTGCAAGGCTCTGGCATCGATGGCGTGGTTGAGTCTCGCCGCGGGCCTTACTGGCATATACGTCGAAGCAAATAAAGAGTCACTTATGTATGTTTGAAGGACAGCCACAGTAAGTAAAGCGCAATCCACCAGATTTAATGCAATTTATCTGAACCCACAAAACTCAGCTCGACGTCTAGCTCCCTCGGCCTTCCTTGTCAACCAGCACTCACTCGCCCAACGTCTATTCTGAAGGACAGCTTCGAGTAATGCAGTGCAATCCACAAGATTCAACGCAATCCTACTTAAATACCCACCTCGGCCCGGCCTCATCTCCCTCGGCCCGGCCTCATCTCTCACCGACCAGCCTACTCGCTCACGCGCACAACCACCTTGCCCGTGGCCTTGTTGGAGCCCATGCGCTCCAACGCATCGGCAAACTTCTCAAAGGGAAACACGCTGTCGACAGACACCTTCAACTTGCCCTCGGCAACGTACAGCGCCACCTTGTCGACCCACGTCTTCGATGCGTTAACGTGCACAAAGGCGTACTTGTAGCACTTGATCCCCGTTGCCGAGCCCAACGCACGGAGCATCGCCGCCAGGTTCGCCCACACCAACAGCGTGAGCTCGGGCTTGGTGTAGCTGTACTTGTAGTCGCCGGAAACAGTGAGGTACGAGCCGCCCTCCTTCTTGTCCACGAGCACGTCGCCCATGACGGAGAACAACTCGCTGGAGCCCGCGCAGTCAAACACAGCGTCAAACTTCTGCTCCGCGGCAGCCGCCTTCACCTGCTGCGCCACGTTGCCCTTGGTGTAGTCGATGCACTTGTCCGCGCCCAACGCCTTCGCCGTCTTGGCCAGCTTCTCCGAGCAGGTGACGTACACCGTCTCGACATTGTGCACGTTCTTGGCGAGCTGCGTGGCGGCCTTGCCGACGGTGGTGCCGCCGCCCAAAATCAAGAGCTTCTTCATCTTGTTCCCAGGGGCCACGCCCTCAAAGAGGCTCACGGCGGTGCCACTCACCAACGGAAACGCCGCCGCCTCCTCGTCGCTCAAGCCATCGGGGGTCTTTCTCACGGCCCAGCCCGACTTTTTTGCCGAGTCCACCAAAATGTACTCCGCCAAAGTGCCCCGCCCGTACAACTCCTGGTAGAGCCCGCTGACACGGTCCCCCTCTTTGAACGACGTCTTGGCGCCTGCAGCGGCTACTACGCCCGAGTAGTCAAAGGCCATGCCCTTTTTCGAACGGTGCAAAAGCGGCCACAGGTAATTTCTGAGAAGCAAGTCCACCGGGTTAAGCGCGGCGCACCTCACCTTGATGAGCACCTCGGTGGGCAGCACCAGGTCCGGGAGCGTGTCCTGCTCAATCTGCGGCGGCGTGTTTCTGTTTGTGTATCTGACGGCTCTGAAAGTTGGCATTGGTCCTGCAGCAATGTGTGAGCTTAAGTAGCAGCAACGCCGGACTTAAGCCCGGAATTAGCGCCAAGCCCTTTTATAAGCAAGTCGCCACCGCCGCCCACAAGACTAAGCCCGTGCTCGTTGGCCAAGTGCAAGAGGCAAATGAAGCAGAAACTCGTCAGCAAGTCCCGCCGCTCGTCGGACCTGTACATGCGCCCAATCTGCCCGACAACTGCTGTAAAGCGCCTCTCCTCAGCCGCATCGTCCTTTATAGAACGCCACAAGTTGTCCTTTAGAAGCTTCACGTCAACGCGCTTTGCCACCCGGGAAAAATTGAGCGTCTCGGGCCGCGCCCGCCGCACGGGCAGCAAAACGGTTTCCGTCTCGTCGAGGCCGCCAAGCACGTCGTTGAAGTCAATGTCGAGGTTGTCGCAGTCCTCCATCTCGGCGTGGTGGAACAGCGCCGCCAACTTCTCCTGTCGCTCCTCCTCCTCTGTTTCCGCGTACTGCTGTGCAAAGTAGTTTTCGTCCGTGTACCCGCCTGCGGGCCGCTTGAATGTGGTGATCAGCTGGTGCGGCTTGAGAAATAGATTGACCAACCGCGTCAGGTTGTAGCGAATGTCGTCCGGTAGGAGGTGGCTGCTGGTGTTTTGCTTGAGGGGCGCCTCGCGCTTGGCCTTTTGGAACAAGTCCTCGATGAAGTCGTCGCTTTCGGGTGCGAAAAAGTCCACAAACAAGGCCGCCTTGGGCCTCCGCTTAGGCGCCTCTGCCTCGGGCCGCGCGGGCTTGAGCTTCTTGCTCTTGAGCGCAGAAACACGCCAGTGCTCGGGCCCGCGCCAGTTGGGCTTCATTTTTTCGTCAAAGTACGCCATGAGGTCCTGGTCGAGCACCCTTTCCGCGGGCACGGGCTGCTCAAGCTCGTCGAACTCGGGCTCTGGCTCCGTCGCCACAACCTCCTCGGGCTGCTCAAAGTCAATGTCGAGGTCCAAGTCGGGGAGCTGCTCCCCCTCGAGAAAGCGCGTGTTGACGCCGCCAAGCACGCTCTTGGCCTTGTTCACGTCCTGGAGCACAACCTTGAGCTCGTCCAACGTCGGGCACAAGGCGGGGTTCTGCCCCGCCCCCACCATGCCCCGCAACGCGGCAAAATCCACAGCCTCGTCCACGTCCATGGCGTCCGGCGCGGTGTCGTGGACCGGCGCCGCGCTCGTGGTGGCGTCAAACACCACGCGGCCCAGCTTGTCGATGTTGAGCGTGTTGAGAAGGAGGCTTTTCGCGCCGCCCTCGTCAAAGTCCGCCAAGGCCTTTTTGAAGAGCGGGTCAATGGCGAGCTCCTGGTCGAGCTTCTTGATTCTGAGCTGCTCGAACGGCACGAGCGTCGACTCCACGACGCGGTTCATGTTGCGGCCCTTCTTTTTCGGCTCCTCCTGCTCGGGCTCGGGCTCCTCCTCGGGGGCCTTTTGCGTCGCCAAGCCGCTCAAGAGCTTGCCCGTTTCGGACGCCACGGACTCCACGCGGCTCAGGTAGATTTTCACGCACCCGTCCAACGTGGCCAGCGCCCGCTGGAAGTTGATGCGGTCGCCGTCCTTGATGACGTTGAGGTCGTGGAAGTAGTCAATGAGGGCAAACTGCCACGAGTTCTTCAGGGTGATTTTGTTGTCGGTGGACAATTTGATCCACTCCTCAAAGTTGGACATGATTGTGGTGCGGTTCTCGTGGAAGTGGATGCCGTCCTCGGCGAAGGACAGGTCGTCGTCGTGGACAAACATGTCCCCGCGGCTCACCACGCGCAGCCCCACGCGCTTCCGCGGGAGCGGGGCTGCCCCGCGCTTCTTGGGCAAGGTTGTCATAATAGTGGGAGTGCAGGCAAGACGCGGGCCGATGCTCTTTAATCATATATTGTGGGCTCACCGCCGGTTGATGCGGTCAATGTCGCGCTGCGAAATCACCAAGCCGTTTTTCGTGCTGCGCCCAACAGACTGGATCTTGAGGCCCCGCGCCCGCTTCTCCTTCTTCACCTTGAACAGCGTCCCCACCCGGTCCTCGACGTTGGTGGCGCCCAGGCCGCGGTCCAAGTTGCGGAACTGGCCCTTTTTCACACGCGCCAAAATAATGCCGGCCTCCTTGGCCTCGGCCTCGTGCTGCGCCGCCTCCGCCTGCCGCGCCCTGATTTTCTCCTGTCTCGACCTCATTGACATTTTCGCGAGCTTGCGCTTCGAGCCGTTCACCGCAGAAACCTCCTTGATGCGCTGGTCGAGAATGCGCCGCCGCGCGTTGCCAATGGGCGCCTCGTAGTCGAGTGTTTGGAGCGTGAGGTCGGCGCCGGAGTAGTCCATGTTTGCCGCGAGAATGTGCGACTCCGAGAGCAACCGCTGGAGCTTCAAGTCGTTTTCGAGGTTCTCGGAGTCCTCCTTTGCTGCCTTTCTGCGCTGCTGCTCGCTCATCTTGTCCATCTCCTTCTGCTTCCGCTCAAGCTCCGCCAACGTGGCCGCGCGGCCCAGTCGCAGCGCCTTGGCGTCTTTTCGGTTTACGACAGTCTTTGCTGTGTCCTCTAGACGCACCACCCGTGGGCCCTCGGAGTCGCTGAAACTTGCAAAACTGTCACTGTCGCTCGTGCTGCCTGTGCTTTCAGGGCCTTCGCTGCTATCCGAGTCGCCGTCTTCCGTGTGCCTTGTCGCATCTGAAAATCCCATCTCCTCCAAGGTCCCGAATTGAGCCTCAAAGGCCCGCCGCTGGGCATCCATGTCCTCCTGCAGTACTCTGCGATGACCAGGTTCAGAGGGTGCATCGACATCCACGCGGGCCACGTGAAGCAGATTGTGGGCGGCTCGCTCACACTGGACGACACGCAGCCGTCGGACACACGCGAGAACTTTGTCTCGACGCGGCCCGCAAGCTACTACGCGGACTTGTACCGCCGCCTAAACTTGTATGGGTGTCACGTGATCAAGTTGGGCACCAACCCAGCCAACGACGCCGCGGCGGCGCTGGCCCTCGCCGCGTGGCCGCGCGCGCTCCAGGTGGGCGGCGGCATCACCGCGGACAATGCAACCGCCTGGCTCGACAAAGGAGCCAGTCACGTGATTGTCACAAGCTGGCTCTTCTCCAACGGCGCCCTCGACTGGGCCAAATTGCAACAGTTGTCGTCAAAAGTCGGAAAGGACCGCCTCATTGTCGATTTGAGCTGCCGCGCCGCCGGCGACAGCTGGGTCGTGGCCATCAACAAATGGCAGACACTCACCTCCAACGTGTTGGGCGCACATCTCCTAGAGCAGGTCCTGGAGTACTGCTCCGAGATTCTCATCCACGCCGCGGACGTGGAGGGATTGTGCCTGGGCATTGACGAGAAATTGGTGCAGAAATTGGGCGAGTGGTGCCCCGCGGGTTTCGAGGGCAGAATCGTGTACGCCGGCGGCGCCCGGCTGGTGGACGACTTGGAGCTCGTTCACAGATTGAGCGCGGGGAAGGTGGATTTGACCTACGGGAGCGCGTTGGACATTTTCGGGGGGTCCCTCAAAATCGACGATGTTGTGCAGCGCAGCGAAGAGTTGAGCACAAGTACATAGTGCGCTTGTCGACGTCAAAGTGTACTGGTTGTAAAGACTTTATCGCATTGAAAAATGGATACTATTAAGCCACCTTTTTATCCGGAGCAGCGCCACTAGCTCGAGCTCAGTTCCAGGATTTGACACGCAGCACCCAAGTCCGCTTTACAGTCGTCAGTTTGAGATTCAGCTGTGTAGCGTCCGTCGATTACGGACAAACGTGCCCTATCAACGCTGGCGCATGCTCGCACTGGTTCAGTCCCTGCTTCCTCTCTATCATTCACTTATCAGCTGTCCCTACAATTCGCATGTATGCTTTAACAATCGATGTTCGTGTTTCAGCTTTGTACGTGTCGAGACGTCTTGTGCCGCATGGCGAAACATAAGTCCACGTATACTGAGTTTAATCGTTTCAAACTTTCGTTAACGTAATGGACGTTGGCACGCAGAGCTGAGCGAAGTATGCCGTTCCGGTTCGTTGTTGCAACTCGTCATCCGCAGATCCAAGGTGCTTCGACAGCATCGATCCCCTGTCGCGAGCAACTTTATGGTGTCAAGATACTGGCGTGTTCAAGCAAGGACATTTTGCATTTTGTTTTGGCTGCGCCACTGGCCAAAGTTGATCAGACACCAAGAATTTCCTGTCGCCGTTTAACACATGCCTCAAACTACTTGGTGCGCAAACTCAGCTCGAAGCTTTATTCTTACGATTCGAAGTGAACTCGACAACTGTATCAAAGTACTAGCCTTTTCCTTCCGACGCCCAACCCAGTTACTAGCATGATATTCAATGTGGCGACCCAACAGTCAGTAGGCCCCCACGTAAATATTGCACTTTCTCCAAAACTTCCGAATTTCGCCCAAATACTGAAAAGTAAGTCGACTCTCGCTCTAGCATTAATCTATGGACATGCCTCGCTGCTGCATTCAAACAGCGACTGTTTTGTGTCACTCCTCAGTCGAGTCACCTCCGCCTTGAGGCTTGAGAATGGGACTCCTTGTCGCCTCCAGTTCGCACAGCTGGGCACTCGTGCCAGCTGTGGCTGCTATTTACACTAGTGGAACTCCCTGGACGCCCCCCGCGCAAACTCAATCACCTTCCAGCCCTCCGTCACCTCGTTGTCCATCTCCTCGGGCACCCTAGTGAAGACCATGGCGTACGAGCTCATTTGGATGTGGTCCTCGGTGCCTGCGGCGATCTCGCCCAGCTTGGCGTTGCGGTAGAGGTGTATCTCCTGCGCGCGGCAGCCCACGACAATCACCGGGGTGTCGTTGGGCTGCAAGTTTTTGCACGAGAGCACGTCCACGCCGCGAATGTCCAAGACCCGTCCGTCGCTGAACAAGCCCTGCTGCACAAACTGCTTGTTGTTTGCCTGCCACACGTTGAAGGGCGCCTCCGAGAGCCACCGCTTCAACACGGCCTCGTCGTTCTTGACGTAGGCGTCCAACAACTCGGGCACAATGTAGTTTGTCAAGCTGCGCGTGAAGTCCGTGACGCGGAACAGCGGGTCCATCATGCGGAACTGCTTGACGACCTTGGCCTGTTCCGTTTCGGAGAAGAAGCCGCTGATCTTCTCGAAAATGGTGCGCACCAACGAAATCAAGCCGTTCTCGCTCTCGTCCCACTTCTCCTTGAGGTACACGTAGCCGCGCCCCACGGGGTTCGTCAACTTGAACTTCTCCCAGCGCTCGCCCGCGCTGGGCCCTGTGGGCTTGATGTTGGTCGCCACAATGTCGCCGCCGGCGGACTCGTTGCTCTTCACCGGGCCGGTACCGGCGGCGCGCCGGCGCTGTGCCTCGCGCCGGCGCAACGCCTCGCGCTGCTCCTTGGTGAGAAAACCGCCGTACGCCGTGCTGCTGCCGTCGTCAATGACGTTGCTGACGTCCTTGTAAACCTGCGTATTGCGCACGGGCTCGAACGCCTTGTCGGCGGCCTCTGCGCCCGTGGCGACGGTGTGGCGCACGCCGCGGCCCACGGGCAGCTCCCACGCGCGGTTGGCGGCCTCGCCGACTTTTTCGGCGGTTTTCTTGGCCAACTTGCCCGCGGCGCTCAGGCCCTTTTGCGCCTTGTCGTACGCCTCTTTGGCGCGCTTGAAGGCCTCGGACTCGCCCAATCGGCCCGTTTCGTCCTGGAGCGCCTTGATGTTCTCCTTGAGCTCCGCCAGTTTTTTGACCTCGTCGCGGAACGTCTGGAAGAAAACCTCCAAGGGCAGCCGCGGCTTGTTGAAGAGCGCCCGCGTGGTGGCGAGGCCCCTCGTGGTGAAGCGGTGCATCTTTTTCAGATTGGTGGGGGCACGACTGGGCAAGACCACCGCTGACGATGCGACTTGAATCAAGGCAGGCCTTTGTGGCAACGTCTGTGTGCGTCGTGCGGTGGAGAGGCCGCTGTGCTACGTCAAGGATGACACCACAACGGGCAAATGTCATCTGAAGGTCGCTCTGTTCGACATAGTGTGATGTAGGTTGGTTGACAAAGTGAACAGCTGTACTTGTTCGTGGCGTTACGTTCTTCGGACTGAGCGCCCGGCGTTTTGCAAACGTGCGCCAAAGTTCATGCCGTGTTGAATAACATCCGATGCATGCCACATCTCAAACTACGTCCCATGGAACGTTGTTCACCTGCTCCTCAAAATTCTGAGACCTTTAGTCTGTCTTTCAAAAATTCAGTCTCAGTCTCCACAAACCGAGGGCCACGCACCCCAAGACACTGTACTGGATCGCAGCAAGAACCCGCCGCTGCCGCCGCTCAGCAGCCACCGCGTCGGAGTACCGGATATCTCCACGGAACGAAATCATTGTGTACATCGGGACCCAGCTCGTGAACATGCGCCCCAACAAACCATCCACCTTTTTCCGCAACAAGTAGAACGGGTCCAACACCTTGGTGGACATTTCCGTGTAATTGTCGAGCGCCAACTTGCAAATGGCGTCCACGTCGGCCTTGCGCGCCGCGGTGTAGTCGGCAAACCCATTGCCCTCGTCCAAGAGCCGCATCAACACGTGCACGTCCTCGAGCCCGCAGTTCATGCCCTGGCCGTAAAAGGGCACCATGCAATGCGCCGCGTCGCCGAGCAAAAGCATCCGGCCGCTCGCGTCGTGGTGCGGGCTCACGCTCACCTGGAGCAACAGGCCCCGCGGCTGGTGCTCAAAGGCGTGCCTGAGCTGCTCGCGCCCAATCAACGCCACGGCGTCCGGGAACTCCCGCTCGAAGAACGCCACAAACCCGGCAGCGTCAAACGACTCCACCAACAGCCACGAGCTGAAAAACGTGGACGTGAACAGGCCGTCTTCGTTGGGCAACGCAATCAACATAAAGTCCTTGCGCGGCCAAATGTGGAGGTGGTGGGCGTCAAGAGCAAAGGCGCCGTCTTTGGAGGGGATCGAGAGCTCGAGGTACTGCTTGTCAATGTACGTTTGCGCAAAGTCGAAGCGGCCCCGCTTTTGCATCTGGTAGCGGAACTGCAGATGCGCGCCGTCGGCGCCAATGGCGTAGTCAAAGTGGCGCTCCAGGCCGTTGCCGAACCGCAACACAGGGCCGCCCGCATCGTCCAACAGCGTCAACTTGTGCTCGAAATGCACCTCGACGCCCGCGGCAACGAGCTCCTCCAAAAGACACACATTGAGGAAATGCCGGTCAATCAGCTTGATGGACTCGCCAAAGAGACCGTACAACTGCAGCTCCTGCCGGCCCCGCGCGTCGTGGATCATGCGGCCCTTCATGGGTATCACGTGCTGGAGGATCCGCTCCGCCATGGCGCTGTCAATGTACTCGAGCGCCCGAATGCCGCGGTCGCTCACGGCCAAGTTGATGGAGCGGAGGCCGCGCTGGGTGCCGGAGCGGGGATCGGCGCGCATCTCAAACACCTCCACGGCGTAGCCCTTGGCGCGGAACGCCAACGCGGCGACGCAGCCCACGAGCCCGGCGCCGACAATTGCAACCAGCGGCATGTCGAGTGAATGTCACGTGTGTTCCACGTGACATTTATTAGGTCGACTCGAGCTTGTCGAGCTTCGCCTGCATCGCGCCAATGTCCTTCTCCAACGCCGCAATGAGCTCCTCCAACTCGGCGTTGCCCTTGGACATGTCCTCGTTGGCCTTGATTGTGTTTTCGAGGTTCTCCTTCATGGTGAGGCGGGCGTACTTCTCCTGCAACACCAGCGCCTGCTCCTGGGCCTCGGCGCGCTTCTCTTGCGCCTCGAGCAAGCGCTTCTCGTACTCGGCGCTCTGCGCGACGATTTCGTCCTGCGTCTTCTGGAGCGTCTCCATTTGCTTCTTGAGGCTGTCGATTTTCTGCACGAGGTCCTCGTTGGCCTCCTTCAAGTTGGCGAGCTCGTTGTCGTTGCCGCTCACGGCGTTGGCGCTCATGAGGTGGTGCTCGTTTTCGTAGCGCACGAGCGCCGGTTCCACACTGACTGCCGATGCGACCACCGCCGGCGTCACCTGGCGGGGCAACGCGCTGACGTACGCGGCGAGCTCGTCGTAGTCGAGCTCCTCCAACTGCTGCTCGTGCGCCTTGAAGAGCGCGCCAACGACCCGCACCACGAAGTCGAAGCCCTCGAAGAGGACAAAGTCCAAAAGCTGGGCGTTTCCAAGGACGGCGGCAAACACACCTCTGTGGACGGGCGCGAGGTCGATGCCCTGCTTCGTAATGTGCACAAAGAGCTCCGGGAGCGTGTCCTCCAACGTGCGGTTCGCCTTGTACGCAAACTCCTCCTTGGAGTAGCGGGAGTGGGCCGAGTGCAACTTGAGCAACACGGCGAGGGTTTCCTGGGCGGAGATGTCCGGAATCTGCGCCACGAGCGGCGCCACGGCCGCGGCCAAGGCGCCCACCTCGGAGTTGCAAAAGGCAAACACCTCCAACGCCTCGCTGTGGGGGCCCGCATACGCCAGACGCGCCTCGCTGCACAAGTCGCTCGCCTCTGCGCGCGCCTTCTTCAACAAGCTCGCAAACCCCGTGGCGTCCATCTGCGCCGTGACATTGAGCGTGGCGAGGTACACCGCCCTGCGCACATCCGAGGGCACGCCCTGCGCGAGCGCCTGCTCGATCTGGTGCGCCGCACCCTCGGTATAGCCCCCGTGGCGCACCACGCGGCTCCACACGCCGTCGCCCGGCGGCGGCGCAACCTCCACGGCGCTGCCACAGAGCATGTCGGCGTGCACGGCCAATCCCGGCGCGCGGAAGCTCTCGCGCTGCCGGCGCATGAGAACCAGCGCCAAACGCGCCTTCTCGGTGCCTGCGTGCTCAACGGCGCTGCCCGTGGTTGACATGGTTTCCTGCAGGAGCCAACGACCGTCTATAACATGCATTACTCGCCAAACACCCGCCGCCGCTTCAAGTGCAGCTTGTCGTTCTCCGCAGGGCGCCGCCCGTGCTCGTTCCGCTGCAGCCCGAGCCGGAGCTCGCCCACGCTCTGGTTGAGCTCGCCCTCGCTCAGGCTGAACGAGTCGTCAATCTCAAACGGCTCGCTGAGCGGCTGCGGCCGCTCCCGTAGAAGCTCCCTGAGCTGCGCAGCCAACCCGTAGTAGTGCGCCAGCAGCGGCTCGCTCTCGTTGAGGCGGCCAATGAGCGGCGCCGCCTCCGCCACCTGGCGCCGGCTCAACCGCCGCCCAGGGTCGCACAAGTCGTTCACGAGCCGCGCCACCGCGGGCGTGAAGCGCATCTGCAAGCACGCCCGCCGAACGTCGCCGTGCTCCACGCGGAGGAAAGACCCCAGCGTCGCCCGCGCTTTCGGGTCCAACGTGCGGAAAAAGCGGGGCTCCCGCTCCGGCGCCGCTGCGTCTGGGTTGCCCGGCTCCACATCCACAACGTATGTTTTGGCGGGCGGCGCCTCGGGCGCTCTGGCGGCGTTCGCTGGGTCCTTGTCTCTCGACACCTTTTCGATTAAAGCCGCAAGTGGCTTCGATGCCATGGGTTGCGTTGCCTCGTCCTGCTCTGCAAAGACAATCTGGGGCTCGTGTTGGCGAAATCTCCCGGGCAGCTCACTTTGGGCTTGCCCAATCACCTCAACTGATTCCCTGACCGACTCGCTCGAAACGCTTTCAGCGCCGGCCTGTTTCACGGGCGCTTCCAGCTTCGTTGCCGCGTTTTCGAAAATGACCTCGTCCTCGGGCTCCAGCGCCTTCGCCAGCTCGCCGCCGCTGCCGCCCAAATACCCAATTTCCTCAATCTCGTCGTCGGAGTCGGCGTCGCGCCGCTGCTCCAAGGGCTGCTCCTCGTGGAGCCTAAGAAGCAAGTCAATGAGCGTGCGCCTCAACTCGCTGCGCTCGGCAGCGTTGAAAAAGGACTTCTGCATGCGCACAGGCTTTTTCCACGCCCGCTCGCACGCCTTGCTGTCCTGGAGCCATTTCTGGACATTGAAAATAACGTGTAGGCCGCAGTCGTTGAAGTTGCGCTGCTGCGGCACGTACGCATGCAAAAACTTAATGAGCGACGTCGGAATGGGCACGCCGTGGTGCTCCACGCAGTAGTCGCTAATGACGCGCCTCAAGGGCACCTTGATGTCTGGGTGCTGGTGCCTTAGCGAGTCGATAATGTGCACCTCGCAGGGGAACGACTTGAGCGTGGCGTAGTCGGGATCCAGGTACGGCGGCATGCGCATCCGCAAAGCCACCTTTAGCAACTTCGGAAGGCCGCGGATGATGCAGCAGTACCAATGCAAATTCTCGTTGATGGGGATGACAATGGCGTCGTGCGCCATCAAGTCCACTTTCGAAAGCCACCGCCGGATGTTGCCGTAGTAGTCGGGCTCGCCCGCCAGCGAGTGGGTCATTTTCGAAAAAAAGAACAGACTAAAGGCGTACACCGACTTCTCGCCAATGCGGCCCGTGGCAAGCGCACGGTCAATGTCGTACGCGAGAAAAAAGTCTATGATGGTGTCGTTGATCCAGTCATTGTTGTAAAGCGTCTTGAAGTCGTTGAAGGTCACGGAAAACGTCTTGCCGTTGCGGAGGGTGTACTTGAGAGGCGGCTCAAAGGGCGCCGGCGTCTCCAAAACTTCCGTTTCGGACGGCTCTTTTTCGCCGTCGCTGAGGGACGTCAACTCAACCGACGGGTTCGAGCGTGTCCTCTTCTCCGTTTCTGGTTTCGAAAGCTTCTTTTGCGTGCGTTCCTCTGATACTTCCGCCTCCCGCTGCTTTCGCCTCCGCTTCTCCGCCTCCACCAAACTCTCCACCTTGGCAGAAACCCCAACCTCCTTGATGTTCCAGTCCTCCTTGTGCTCCAAAAAGAAGCGGTAAAGCGACCGCTCCGGCGCATCAAAGTCTACGTGCAAGTACCCTGACTTTCGCAGAAGACCAAACACACAAGTCAGGCAGGTGCTGTCGAAAATGACATACTTGAAGGCTCGTCGCGTAAACACAAAGGCGTCAACGTACAGCACGCCTGCTTTGAAAAAGAGGTGCTCGCCGTTTTCGGAAACGCGCAATTCAACCTGTGGACCAGCCACAGATAAAACGGTCCCGTTAAGGTCCACGTGCTTGACAATGGCTCTGTGCAAGGGCAGGGCGTCTAGGCCGCTAGCAACAATATTAAGCTTCACATTGAAGCATGTCTTGATCATCACGTCGCGGTCTCGGCCCGTGAGGTTGTCCGCCTGGACAATTGTCACTGTTCCCGTATTTAGTGTGTTTTCGTTGGGGATGCTGATACTTGTAGGCTTGGTAAGCAGGCTCCTGGGTACGAGCCCCCCCATGCTGGGCTTCCGGAGCGACTCAAATGTCTTTCGGAGCGTCATGGCCTCCCCAGAGATGATCACCTGATCTATGCAGGACACACGATGCAACTGCAAGCGAGGAAGGTGGAGCCAAAGGTTTCAAGAAAACAAGCTGGCTGAAAAGACTAAAGTGCTGATTGAACACGTCACGTGAAGGTCACATGCCATGAATTTTGCACGGGGAGTCACCAGAACCGCCGTGCCCTTGGCCCTGTTCGCCGCAGGGTACCTTCTTCTACCCAAAGAATGGCGCAAGCAGCGTCCTGAGCACGTGTCGCACAATCAGGACGTTCTTGCTCAAATAAAACAAAGCAATCTTTTTCAGAAACTCAAAAACGACCCGCTGTACAAGTTCTACCACAACTCTGAAATGATCCCCGCACAGCACCGCGACAACCATGTTGGCTCTGGCCTTTTATTTGGCTCCAAGAAATTCGAAATTGACCCATTGGTGTTTGTCAATGAGAAGGAGGGCAGGCTCACGAGCTTTCACTATGCAGGTCCCGATTTGGCGGGCCACGGGAAAACCATACACAATGGTGCCATTGCAATCATCATGGACGAGGGCTTGTGCCAGTGTGGCTTTGCGCGGTTGCCCTCGAAAAAGGGCGTCACTGCGAAATTAGAGCTTAATTTCAAGCAGGGCGTGCCCCCAGGGGCGCTAGTGTTGGACGCTCACGTGACCCAGGCCAAGGGACGCAAGGTTGTCATTGAAGGCACGGTGCGTACGTTTGACGAGCCCAGCATCGAGGTTGCCACCGCGCTGTGCATAATGGTGGAGCCACGATGGTTCAGGTACATTCTGTGGCTATTCTAGTCATGCGGCATGTGTGGTTGGGAGCAATTGTGCGGTCCTGCATAACCGATTTGCAGCAATTGGGTTGCTGTCTCAGCCTCACCGCGGGGTATAAAAGACGAGCGTCGTTTGAGTCGAAAACATGAGTGACGCTGGCCGCAAAGACATTTCAGACAAGATTTCTTCCTCGTTGAAGCCCGACTCCCAAAAGGGCACTTTTGAGTTGGCCAAGGACAAGGTGACGGACAATGTCGACAACTTTGTTGGGGACAACACAAGATCGGGCGACAAGTCTTTCTTGCAGCAGGCCTCTGACGCCGTCTTTGGTACCAAGGACGAGACCAAGTAGACGGGCCTCAAGACTGAGTAGAATGTATGTCTGAATCACCCAAGTAGAAAGGCCCTAGACTGAGAAGTAAAAAAATATCACAGGCAGACATGTTGACCACAATCCGTCGGTGCAACGCATTCATTACAAACGGCTGGATACAGCCCTGAGAAAGCTCACTCGAAAATCGACTTTCGACTAGCAGGCGAATCGTTCGATGAGGTGAAATGGTCGTTGGCTCGTGGCCTGGTTGCGAGCTTCAAGCTTCCATACAGATGGACTCAGGCACATGTCGTGCTGGTTGTGCTGGTGCCTGACCAATGTCGTTGGTTGCTACACAGCCTCATGCATGATGCAGCAAGTGTTTCACTGCATGGACCAGAGTCGGTCACACAATGCCGTACGGCTGTTGGGCACCCAATTTGGAAGAGCCATTTGAGTATGACGCAATCAAGCAGATGCCAGATACGGACATAATTATTATGGTCAAGGTCGCCGAGAGCGAGCCATCAACGTGATGCCTGCGAACAATTCGACTTTGTTATACCTACGGCGACAACCACTTAAACCTCAAAATCCATTTGCACCCATATACATCACGTGATCGCGTATGACCCACCCCGAGCACGGCTACCTCAGTCTCTGCAAGCGCATCATCGAGGAAGGCGAGCACAGGCCTGATCGCACAGGCACAGGCACCCTATCCCTTTTTGCCCCGCCGCAATTGCGTTTCAATTTGGAGCACGACACATTTCCGCTCCTCACAACCAAACGCGTCTTTTCAAAAGGCATAATCCACGAGCTCCTCTGGTTTGTCGCGGGATCGACAGACGCCCGGCTTTTATCTGAGAAAGGCGTGAAAATATGGGAGGGCCACGGATCCAGAGAGTATCTTGACTCGCTAAACTTGCAGCACCGCAGAGAGGGCGACTTGGGTCCCGTTTACGGTTTCCAGTGGCGCCATTTTGGCGCCAAGTACCGCACGTGTGAGGACAACTACGCGGGCGAGGGTGTTGACCAGATCCAGCAAATTGTGGACAAGTTGAGAAGCAACCCCTACGACCGCAGAATCATCTTGTCGGCGTGGAACCCCGCGGCGTTTCCCGAGATGGCCTTGCCGCCGTGCCACGTTTTTTGCCAATTTTACGTCAACTTTCCGAAAAACGCAAAGCCAAAGTTGAGCTGCCAGTTGTACCAGCGCCTGTGCGATATGGGTCTCGGCGTGCCCTTCAATATTGCCTCCTACGCGCTCCTCACGAAAATGCTTGCGCACATTGTGGACATGGACTGCGGCGAGCTCATCCACACAATGGGGGACGCACATGTGTACTTGGACCACGTGGAGGCGTTAAAGACGCAGTTGCAGCGCGAGCCGCGCGAGTTTCCAAAGTTGCATATCAAGGAGCTGCGCAAGGCCGAGATCCAAAGCATCGACGACTTCAAGTTCGAAGACTTTGAAATCGTGGGCTACAACCCGCACCCCACAATCAAAATGAACATGAGCGTTTAGATTGGGGAGAGTGGTGATTGGAAGTTAAAGAGTGGTTAATAGATGCTTTCCCGAGGTATTCTAGTCTTCGATTTCGAGCAAAGGCTTTCGTTTTCGTTTCACTTGTGTCATGAGCTCGTCCTTTTCGATGAAGTCAAACATGTCCTTTTCCCGCTTCGCAGTCTTGTTGGTGATATTTCCCAAAACGGGCCGCTTCGCTTGTTCGTTGAGCCTAAGCACGCGGTCCGCTAGCCGCTCTTTTCTCCCGTTTCTTATAGGCGAGACAGTTTTTGGTGCAACTTTCATGGAATGCTCCTTTTTAGAGTCTCGCTCAATCATAGCGTTCTTTTCAGGTGGGTTTTTTCCAAAATTTCGGGTGTTCTCTGACTTTCGACTGGTTCTCTTGATTTTCTCATCCTCCCCCTCTGCGTCCCTTCTCCTATCGCTCTCGTCTTCTTTAGACCCCTGGTCTCCGTCGTCCAACTCAAAGTCGTAATTTCTCAAGTCCAAGACCTCGTCGTCCAAGTCTCGCTGTGCCAACGACTCGGCCCACTCAATTGTATCGTCCGAGTCGTCAATAGTCCGTGCCTTTTTTTGGCGTAGTAAAGGCAAAACCAGCTCAATGCGCTTGCGAACGCGCCTCTCTGTATCGTCTCTCTGTTTCAATTCGGTCTTCAATGTCTCAATTTCCCGTCGTAGCTGCTGCGTCTCCTCCTCAAAGGCCTGTGCCTCTGCTCGAAGCCTTGCGTTTTCCCTTTTGAGGTTGTTATCCAGATTGACCGGCGCAAGCAGCTCGCGCCGCTCCTTTTCTCGAAAGTACTGTGACCCAAACAGAAGCTTCGCCATGTTTTGGTGTGCACACAATGGGCCAAACAGTGGAGGAGAAGCAGCAGTACTTGCTGGAGCTCAAGCAGCTCCTGCTGCTGCTCGACCGGGTGATGAGGGTTCTAGAAACAATGACGCAGGGGCTACAGCGAGGAACAGACGGCGCAGAGCGATGCACGAAAATCATCGCCGCGTGGGACCAAATCGCCAGAATTATGCAGAGCATCCAGGACGCCACGCCTGCGGGTGCGCTGCTTCCAGCGCGCGTGGTGCGCTTTAAGCAGCCAGGCACCCGGAACGACCAAACTGGAAAAACGCCAAACGATGAGGCTGAGGAAACGTCAAACGGCCCAAATGGGGAAACGCCAGATCTCGCCAAAAACCCCGTGCAGCAGGCCAAGCGGGTTGCCGCGCGGGACCTTTTGAACTTGAGTGCGTCTAGGACGCAGCACGTCTCGGAGATACGCTCCGACGGCCTCCTCGAGGGCTTCAGCACGCCCGAGCCGCGCGGGCTTGGCGCCCGCCGTTTCCGGCCAGCGGCGCCGACGCCGGATCTGCGCCAAAAACGGAAGCACACGGCTTAACCACGCACACGTGTGCGTGGCGATTAATCTGGCACGAGTCCCTCATGTCCAACTCTGGCCAATTTGTCGAGGAGCTCGACCTGGCGAGCCTCCACTCCAACGAAACGTCCGTGAGACGCCCGCAGTTGCGCATCTCCCCAAAGGAGGCGTCGGGTCTCGCCCACGACATTGTGTCCCCCTTGAGCGGCGACGAGGCTGTGGTGCTGGACCTGGGCGTTTCGACGCCCAAGGACTCGCTCGAGAGCGCCGCGTCCTCTGCGCTGCTGCTGCCAAAGCCGCGCGGGCCCCGCTTTCGGCTCTTTCCCGTTTGGCTCTGGGTGTGCCAGCACTGGTGGGTGCCGGTAATTGCTGCGCTCGTGATTGTGGTGATTGCCGTGCTGGCTGTCGCTGGGCAGCGGGGCCACACGGCGACGCCCGCGGCGACGCTGCGCTTTTTCGCGCGCTTGCGGCCCGAGGAGCGGCGGCGGTATATCCAGCTGCTAGCCGCGGAGTACATGGAGCCCAAGACGGCGCCGCAGACCCGCGTGTTCCCGGGCATGGCGTACCTGCCGCGGGGCTCGCTCGAGCCGCTGTGCGGCGTTAACTACACGGAGGTTGTGGCGGATGTGGCCAGGTTGGCGACGTACACTGACACGTTGCGCACGTACGGGACGCAGTGCAACCAGACACGGTACGTTTTGCAGGCGATTCGGGAGCTTGACGTGGATGTCGGAGTGGCGCTTGGCGTGTGGCTTGGGCCCGACGAGGCGCTCAACCAGGCGCAGATTGAGGAGATGGCGCGCGTGGTGACGGACTACCCCGCCATGGTGCGCGCGGTGTATGTGGGCCACGAGGTGTTGTGGCGCGGCGACATGCCTGAGGAGCGGCTTTTGCGTGTCATTCGGCGGGTCAAGATTGTGCTCAAGCTGATTAACAGCGCCATCCCCGTTGGAACGGCGGAGGCGGCGACGCACGTGTCGGAGCGGCTCTTGGAGGAGTGCGACGTTGTGGCGGTGGACATACACCCGTTTTTGGCGGGCGTGGCGGCGCAGGATGCCGCCGAGTGGCTTTTGGACCTTGTGTCGCGGCTGGTGGACAGCAAGAATGCGTCGGGCACCAAGATTGTCATTGCGGAGGTGGGCTGGCCCACGGGCGGCGGCAGCTACAAGAGCGCCGTGGCGTCGGTGGCGGAGGCCCAGCGGTTTCTCAACCTGTGGATGTGCCAGTGGGCGCCGGCGCTCGAGGGCGTCTACAGCTGGTACTACTTTGAGGCGTTTGACGAGCCGTGGAAGCGCATATACTACAGGGACAATGACCGGTGGGAGACGGAGTGGGGGCTCTTTGGCGTGGACCGCCAGATGAAGGGCAACATGACGCTCCCGCAGTGTCGCTAATGCATGCTTGACGGTTGTAAGACTGGGTGGGTTGTAAGACTGGGTGGGTTGTAAACTGGGTGGGTTGTAAGACTGGGTGGGTTGTTGAGATGGCAATTTCAGAGTGCTCGTGTCAGGAATGTGACGACGCAGTGACTGTTGACTTATTTAGATACGACCTGACATTTGTGCCTGAGAGCACCTTGGTCTAGTGTGGGTGCGACTCGACGGTAAATACGCCATGTCGGATCCAGCAATTAGCGACTGGAGTCGATGCCTAGGTCGTTGGTCCAGAGGCCCATTGTATTACCTCGAGCTCCATTGAAGCCATATCACAGGAGTCGCCATCATCCGCTATGGCTTTGCACTGACATGAGGTTAACGAACGTTTACCGCACTCACGTGACCAAATGGATCTTGCCAGCAAGGACGAGGTGGAGCAGATTTTTGCAAAGTTGCGGCAGCAGCCCGCGAACCAGGTCTGTTTCGACTGCGCCAACAAGAACCCGACGTGGACGCTGGTGCCGTTTGGCATCTTGTTGTGTTTGGAGTGCAGCTCGGTGCACCGCAACTTGGGGGTGCACATTTCGTTTGTGCGGCTGCTGAACCTCGATCTGTGGCTGCGGCTCCAGTTGCGCAACTTCAAGTTTGGCGGCAACCAGGTGGCGCGGGACTTTTTCACCAAAAACGGCGGCGCGCACCTCTTGGGCGAAAACGCCGACCCCAACGCCAAGTACACGCTGCCGTGCGCGAAAAAGTACAAGGACAAGTTGAAGCGCACCGCCGCGCAGGACGCCGAAAAACACCCGGACGTGGTGTCGCTACACGACTCGCTGGACCTTGCCTTGGTGGGGCTGGCGGCGGCGCTGACGGACGATTTCTTCAGCAACTGGCTGAAACCGGTGGCGCTGCCGATGCTGCTGCGGCCGGCGACGCCCGAGGAGCCCAAGAAGCGTGTGGCGAGGGTGCGCACGAGCGCGCCGAAAAAGACCATTTTGGCCAAGGGCAGCGGCCCGCGCGCGGGGCGCATCCAGAAGGACGAGGAGATTGACTTTGAGGCGTTGGAGGCGCAGGCGAAGCGCGAGGCGGAGGAGGCCAGGCTGTTGGGGTACCGGCCCGAGCCCGTGCCCAAGGAGGAGCCCAGGGCCAAGGAGCCGGTGCCGGAGCCCGTGGCGGTGGCCGAGACCACGGTGCAGTTCCAGAAGCTCGGGTTTGGCATGACGCAGGGCGAGGCGGTGGCGGCGCAGAAAAAGACCGCCAACGTGCTGTACACGGGCGAGGTTGCGAGCAAGTACGGCGCGCAAAAGGGCATTTCGTCCGACGAGTACTTTGGGCGCGGGCCGCGGTTCGACGAGGGCGCGCGCGCAGAGGCGCAGCAGAAGCTACAGGCGTTTGGCAACGCCCTGCTGATTTCGTCCAGCCTGTACTTTGGCGAGGAGGAGCAGAAGCGCAAGAGCGGCGGGTTGCAGGAGTGGGAGAGCACCGCGCGCGAGTTTGCGCTGCGTTTCTCGGGCAACACCAACCAGGACTTGGACGTGTTGAAGGACGCGTTGGAGGACGGCGCCAACAAGTTGAGCGGCTACTTGCGGGACTTTTTGAGGTAGAGCATTGGTTGAGGGGTTGGAGTCCGGTTATCGCAGTTAAAGACGCTATAAATACGATCGAGCCCAGCGGTGTCAACAGACGGCGAGTCAGACGTGTAGGGTCAAGTGATGTGGATGGCACCAAGAGGGTGGGATACAATGATTGACTTGGTTTTTAGGCTGCTAGGTGTGATGCCATTGCGCTATCGTGAAATGTCTGGGCGGTGATGTAGGGTTTCTCGTGTCAGCAAAAGTCAATCAGGTCAGAAATGGCCACACTAGCTCAAACGCCCGCCATCAAGTATTGTGGCATAGACCCCTTTGACAGACGGCTCTTGGCGCCAATTATCTGATATGAGCTCAGGGACACTATATGAGTTTCAGTGATTGTACAGAAATTAAAGCGTTGCTGTGACGATGACGGAGGAGGGATAAATCCTTGGGAGATATTGTGAGAAGAAACAAATCAAGCAGACACATTTTGAATAAGGTCGGCTCAACACCATCAAGCTGACAACTCAGTTAAACACGCTATTTCTCAGGACGGGTCGACTGGAGGCCTCAAATTCTTTCTACCTCACCAGCCAGCAATGGTTACACAAATTCAACGAGGTCAACATATCAATGGGGCTCAGCTGGGTTATGATGCCTGTTATGGTTCGAGACCAAAAACGCTTTGAACAAATTGCATCGGATCAATCAAATGGTGGTGCTTTCGTGAAAAATGGACCCCGTTTTGGTCCAAGGTCACTATCGTTCCACTGCACTCATATGAGCCCTGACTGAACTGCGGCGCGGTATCACCCCGTGATCCGCTGTATCGGGGTTGAAGCATAATATCCACTCCCAGAAGATGACCCTTGAAGCACCACAGAGTTGATGACTGAGGCTAATGACACAACCGCTGTACGAACGACAGGTGCCTTTCGGTCTGATTTATACCCAATTGGGTTCCGGAGGAACCTTAATGGGCTACTCCGCCACTTGGCCGACCCGTTATGAGCCACGCGGGCTAAGCAAGCAGTCACTCGCTAAAAACAATACCATGACGCCAGCTACGCACCTCAACGGGCTAATTGCATTGTCTCGGATGCATTTTTGGAGTCACGCTTCGAAGCAACCGCGTCGCTGTACGTCGCCAAAGGTTGCGGCTGGCGGAGCTTAAAGTGCGTCTTGACTCAGATCCCCCACGCTGTGGAATGGAGGTCGGCTTAGCTGCCCCACGACCATGCACGGCGACTGGCGATCGCGAATCTCGTACCACGCGAGTTCTTAACCAAGCAACCAGCGTTATGTGCTGCGGCTATAACCCCGCGGGGTTGGGTGGGGCAAGAAGCTGTTGTTCCATGCATAACCGGCGTCCGAAAAATGTCCCTGACCCCGCGTGGACCCCTCCCCCACGGCAACTCCACCGCGGGGCTCGTGACGCACGTCAAGCCTTTGCACGCTGTGCAGGAATTGGGCAGCACATGACGTCATGGCGGCATACCAGCTGGCGCCGCCAGCCGAGCATTGGGCCGGCCCCCACCTGCAGCCTGCGCGACTCATGCACATTTGTTCCGGTGTGCAGGCGCTAATGCACCCCATACCGTGGGTGCAAATATAAATACGCCGCCGCGCCCCGCTCGCCATGGAGAAGGACGACTTATCGCTGGCACTGCTGCTCAAGAAGGTGCTGTCGCAGCACTCCCTCATGGAGGCCGGCACCGACCGCGAGGGCGAGCGCGGCAACATCTTGTCGCAGTACACGGAGAAGCAGGTGATGCAAATGGGGCGCAACTACGCCTTGTCGCACAATCTCGACCCCGAACTCTTTGCGCGCGCCGCGGCCTTGTCGCGGGCGCCGGGCGACTTTAACCGCATGGATTTCTTGTCCGACGCGGAGAAGGAGGCGCTCAACAACGAAATTACGAAAAAGTGGCACATTCCGAAAAAGTTGGCCATGTCGATTGCCATGGGCCTGATGGCGGCGGCGGTGCAGGGCATGGACGAAACGGTGATTAACGGCGCGCAGTTGTTTTACGTCAAGGTGATGGGCGTCAAGGGGATGAAGAACGACGACTTGATTGAGGGCCTCGTGAACTCGGCGCCCTACCTCTGCTGTCTGTTTGTGTGCTGGACGAGCGACTGGTGGAACCACAAGCTCGGGCGCAAGTGGACGATTTTCTGGACCTGTCTCATTAGCGCCTTGACGTGCATCTGGCAGGGGTTGGTGAACTTGAAGTGGTACCACTTGTTCATCGCGCGCTTGTGCTTGGGGCTCGGCATTGGCGTCAAGCTGGCGACGGTGCCCGCGTACAGCGCCGAGACGGCGCCTGCCCACATTCGTGGCTCGTTGGTGATGCTCTGGCAGTTTTTCACCGCGGTGGGGATTATGTTTGGCTACGTGGCGTGCTTGGCGTTCTACTACGTGGGCTCGCACGGCATCCACGGCGGCCTAAACTGGCGCTTGATGTTGGGGCTGGCGTGCATCCCGGCGTTGATTGTCATGACGCAGGTGCCCTTTGTGCCCGAGTCGCCGCGCTGGCTCATGGGCAAGGAGCGCCACGCGGACGCCTACGACTCGCTTCGCCAGATGCGCCACACGGAGATTGAGGCGGCGCGCGACTGCTTTTACCAGTATGTTCTTTTGCAGGAGGAGAGCGCCTACGCGGGCATTCCGTGGAGCCGCAGGGTGTACGAGATGTTCACCGTGCGCCGCAACCGCAACGGCGCCCTCGGGGCGTTTATCGTGATGTTTATGCAGCAGTTTTGCGGCATCAACGTCATTGCCTACTACTCGTCGACGATTTTCGTTGAGGCCAACTTGAGCGAGATTAAGGCGCTCCTCGCGCTGTGGGGCTTTGGTATGATTAACTTTCTCTTTGCCATCCCCGCCTTTTACACCATTGACACGTTTGGACGCCGCAACCTCTTGTTGGTGACGTTCCCGCTCATGGCGGCGTTTTTGCTCATGACCGGCTTTGGCTTTTGGATCCCGAAACGACACCAGAATGGCCGCTTGGGCTGCATTGCAACGGGCATATACCTCTTTGCCGCGGTGTACAGCTCGGGCGAAGGACCGGTTCCCTTTACCTACTCTGCCGAGGCGTTCCCGTTGTACATCCGCGACATTGGCATGGGCTTTGCCACGTCTACCTGCTGGTTTTTCAACTTTTTGTTGTCCTTTACGTGGCCGCGCTTGCTCAACGCCTTTACGCCCCAGGGCGCCTTTGGCTACTACGCGGCGTGGAACGTGGTCGGCTTTTTCCTCGTGTTGTTGTTTCTCCCAGAAACCAAGGGCCTCACGTTGGAGGAGTTGGACGAGGTGTTTAGCGTGTCTCTCCGCAAACACGCCCACTACCGCATGCTGGAGTTCCGGCGCTTGTTGAACAGGTGGGTTATGCGCAGGGACGAGCCGCCGCTCCCGCCATTGTACGAGCACCAGCGCATGGCGGTGACGAGCCCGGTGTGGAACGACAAGGTCGAGGTGCTGCACGAGGAGGAGGCGTAATGGACATGAGTGATGAAGCTGTAGATTGGTTTGTGTGGGCAGTATTCAAGGTACTAAGAGATTGCCTGGGTCTGTAGGTTATGCCTAGCGGACGAGCGCTTGGTTCGGAGATCAGGGCTGCCAGAAAGGTTTACGAATGGGTATCTTAAACAGTACAAGTGAGCTTTGACGAAACTGCCAGCCCGTTGTTGATATTTAGACAGAGAAAAGGCTACAGAATGTCAATGTTCGCCGGTACGGTCAAGTGGACAATCGATTGTATCACAAAACAATCCGTGGTCGTTACTTTACACTTGTTGACTTATCGGGGCCTCGCAAAACGAGAGAGGTCAGACAAGTCGATTGACTTCTTCGGCCGCTTGACCTCTCTCGCCTCCATTGGCGACCCTGTTCCTACCAGAGGCGACCCCGCTAGCAGTGGGATTCTCAGGGGCTTGGGGATTTTCAGAAGCTCGGGGAATGCTCTTGTCTTGGGGATCTCCGGCAACCTCAAAAGGGGCGTGCTCGGATCCTGCTCAGTTTCTTGCAAATTAAGTGAGTTCCGTTTCGTACTTTCAGCAACAGCTAGGCTTTCAACGGGAGGTTCAACCTGCTTGTTACCTTCTAGGGTATCTAGATTAACAAGAGGCTCCGCCACTGGCTCTATTTCGTGAATGTCGTTGCTTTCTGCGTTTTCCGGCTCATTTTCGCGATGTAGAGAGCCTGGCTGTCCCTCTGGCTCGGCTCGCAGAAGTCGACTTTCTCCAAAGAGTTTTGTGTGACCTTTTTGAAAGTCGCTCATCTCCGCCAACTTCTCCTTGAGGTCAAATTTGATCGGCCCATCGGGTCCCATCTTCACTGTTTCGAGCCAGGGCCAGCTGTCGTTTGACGTTCTCATCCGTTGCTTATCTATTGGCCCAGACCCAAAGGGATCAGTATCGCTGAAAGGTCCTTTATAAACCTGCATCTTTTCGTCGGGCATGGACTCGTTCCACGCATTCACTGCCAAATCGCTCGTCAATTCGGGAATCTGCACAGGCGTGGGCCCCGGCGACGCTTCTTGCTGCGAGCGCAGGGAGCCAGCATTTGCAGTCTCCTCTTTAGGGACTTCCTTGGAATCCAGAGGGGGCATCAACGGCAGCATGCTTTTCAGCACACGTTGAACAACCGACATGAATGCCTTCATTTCCGGAAATAAGTCGCGGTTGAGCAAAACATTAATTTTGGAGACTTTGAGATCAAGTTCTTTGAGTTCCGTGGTAATCTCCTGGTCCAATCGGTCGATTTCAGGGTCACGCGCTCTTTGGTTCTCGCCAGATAGCCTATCGCTAAGGATTTGGGACATGTTGTGAATGCCGACACCCGTACCTCAACCTGCAACGGGGTTTCAGGTAACGTATCGATTTCGACATTAAGTGCTTGATTTGGTGATTGAAACTGTTGTGGCAATTGACACATGAGCGAAAAATTTTGGATGCATCAGAAGACAGACTCCTGATCGGTGGACTAGTGACGGCTCATACCTCATCCTCACTCACGTCTTCAGCAGTTGTCAGTCCAGAACGTAGTGCACCATATGCAGCCTTCCCCACTTGACTCAGACCTCCCCGCTCCGGTGCCCCTGACTGCCCCACATGGCCCCGCTTTGTCACTGACTGCCCCACTTCGCCCCGACTGCTCCACCTCCGGCGGAAGCATTTGCTTCTTTGACTTCCGCTGACTTCAATTCCACCCCAAAACACCCTCGGCACTTTCCGGCCCTGCACCTCACGCGGGGTCGAAGATTGATAAGACCGGCATTTGCCGCATCACCATGTCGCTCAACCAGCAGTATCTCGTGTACCTCGCCAAGTACCCGCTTCTCACCAAACTGGTGACGGCGGGTTTCTTCAACTGCCTCAATGAAATTGTTGCAACCGCCATTTCCGGGGACTTCAAGGAAACAACGGTGCATCTTTTTGGACAAAAGATTACAATTAAGCACGTCTTCAGCCCCAAGATCCTTCAGATGATGTTCTACGGCCTGTGCATCGCTACGCCCATCTCGCATAATCTCTTTGGCATTCTCAATAAGGTGTTTGCGGGGCAATTGTCTCCGCTCATGAAGTTGGCGCAGATTGCAGCATCGTTGCTGACGGTGACGCCCGTTTTGAGTGCTGTGTACGTGCTGTGGCTTTCGCTCATAAACGGCTACAAGCGGCAAAGCTGCGACCCCAAAAAGGAGCTTTCAAGCGCTGGCCGCGTGGTGAAGTTTGGCCTCAAAAACAACTTTTGGAATTTGTACAAGACGTCGGCAACAACAACGGCCATCTCGGTGGCGGTGGCACAAAAGTACCTCCCGCCGCAGCTCTGGGTGATTTTCTTTACCGTGGTGTACTTTGTCGTGGGGACCACGCAAAACACACGGTTCAAGTTGAAGGCCCGCAAATTGCGCGAGAAGCAAGACTAGAGACCATTCATATGATAAAAGTATTAATATGTGCCTCCTTGGCGATATTCGACGTGCGAGTTGTAGTGAGTGTTGACCTTAAGACGCCATGAGTGTTGATCGTCAAGGAGCCATGAGTAATGACTTTCAAGGTCCATGAGTGCTGATCGTCAAGGAGCCATGAATGCTAAGGTGACTTGATCTTTTGGCTTTGTCCAATAGAACTTTTGATGCTTTTAGGAAACTCAATCCTGATTCAAGCCCGAGCATTGTTCGAGAACCCGCACGCAACGGGTTTTCACAAATCACTTCAATCACTTTGATTTCTTGCAAAGCAAAAGGTCAGAGTTGATCAATTGCTTGTAGCATTAGCGTATCGCTGGAATCACTAAATACACACTCTCCTGCCAAACCTCTAGCAACGCTTTAGCCACCTACTGTGAATGGTCGTCAACTGGATCGACACGCTGGTCGCTGGAGACCTCATTTCTATGAGTACCATTTTGGCGCGTAAGCACCCCTTTCTGACAATAGCAGCGTCTCAGTCATACCAAACTCCACACAAAATTCACATATTTATCTTTATGTCCAAAACTCATCACAAAACGGCTGGTAAAATCAGGGACCCTCCTCTGACGCCATCCCCACGTGACCTGTATGTTTGCGGTAAAGTCAATCAGGCTTCCCCTCCGCCGCATGATCACACTGCACGCGGCTGTTTTCAGCAGCCACGGCGAGCCCGCTGAAGTGTTGCGCACGCACACGTACGAGATTGACGAGCACAAGCTTTCACCCAATGCGGTAATTGTCAAAACCTTGGCGGCCCCGGTGAATCCGAGCGACATCAACCAGATCCAGGGCGTGTACCCGAGCCAGCCCGAGAAAACGACCCAATTGGGCACGCTGGAGCCCTCGGCGGTGGCTGGAAACGAGGGTGTGTTTGAGGTTTTGCACGTTGGCTCCAAAGTGGAGGGACTCAAGGTTGGCGACTGGGCCATCCCCACCAATGTCAATTTTGGAACTTGGCGCACACACGCCGAGTGCGACGCCGCCGACATGATGCACGTACCGAGCCCGGCGAGTTCCGAGGGCAGGGGCAAGAAGGCGCTTTCGAAGAACTCCGCGGCAACGCTCTCGGTGAACCCGCTCACGGCGTACCTCTTGTTGACGCACTATGTGAAGTTGGGCAAGGAGGACTGGGTCATCCAAAACGGCGGCCTGAGCGCCGTCGGCAAGTACGTGGCGCAAATGAGCCGCATCTTGGGCATCAACTTGATTTCTGTGGTGCGGGACCGCCCCAATTTCGACGAGTTTGCCGCGTACCTCAAGGACTTGGGCGCCTCGCAGGTGATCAGCGAGAAGGAGAACAACTCGCGGGAGTTCAAGGACGTCAAAAAGTGGGTTGCCGAAACCGGGGGCGAAATCAAGTTGGCGTTCAACTGCGTCGGCGGCAAGTCGCTGGCGGGCGTGGCGCGCAAGTTGGCGCCCAACGGGTTGATGCTCACGTACGGCGGCATGTCCTTGCAGCCCGTGACGTTGCCCACGTCGTTGCACATCTTCAAGAATATCACCTCCGCGGGGTTCTGGGTGACGCAGTTGCTCAAGGACAATGCTGGCTTGAAGCGCAAAACAGTTGACCAGGTGGTGGAGTGGTACGAAGACGGCAAGTTGGCCGATCAGCCCGCGGAGGAGGTGCTCGCTGGGGACGTGGCGGAGACGTTCAAGGCGAGCATCAAGGCGTCCAAAACCGGCAAGCAGTTGGTTGTGTTTGAGTAGGTGCCGTAAAGTATGATTGAGGATGGGTCAGTAGGTCTGGGAAGAAGAGCCACCAGTGATTGTGCAATGTTGGGCGATCAAGGAGCTTTGGTTTTGGTTGAAACGAGGTGAAGTTTAGGACACGGGCACAATAAACGATCGAGCAAAGTGTACTAGAGAGTCGAACCGGAAGCGCTGGGCCAAAAAGGGCCATGCCTGCTCATTATGCAAGACGAGACTGCGTAGCACGAGCATTTTGTGGAATTGTGTCCGTCTGGATGGTTGGTTGTGGTAGAGTGCACCATGAGAAGCTTGTGGGAAAAATGGAGGCGATGGTCCCATCTCTCAAAGTCTTGATTCAGCCATCATTTTAATTAATTCCGAAAACCCACTTTGCTCAAAAGGTCTTTTAAGTTGCCCAGGGTCCCTCTGAATGACTCGTTATTGCAGAGTGCCCGTGTTCCGCAAAGACACCCTTCACCTTCAAGACGAGCCCGGTTCATACCAGATCCTAGATGACGTTAATACAAAATGACCGTTCTTTGTTGTCTCAGTTCTCCATCCGCTTAAAAAAAGCCACTTTTGCAAACTAACATGTGGGCCACCTGGTGAGATGTAAAACCTTTATACGCTCGTCACAATCACTTCACAAGAGCACTATAACGATCCAGACGCCGCAAAACTCAATAAGTCCTTTCTCAGGTCACCAACTCGCGTTCACAAACGACTCGCTAAAAACGTTATACATTTCTTTTAACTGCATGTAAATGTCGTTTTCGTATATTTTGTGTTTGGTCAATCGGCAAGTGCCGAGCCTGCATACCTTATCATGTCAAGCGTCCTAGCCTCGTCCCAGGTGCTTCTCGAAAACGGGCTAGCGCCCGGAACCGTTGTCTTTTCGTGTGATTCCGGTAAAATCATCGCCACATTTGGCGAAATTGTACCCGAAAACGACGTGCGGCTCGCTCACTATGCCGTGTCCGAGTACAGAAACGTTGATCCGTTGGTTGTCATGCCCGGGCTCGTTGACGCCCACGTGCATTTGAACGAGCCGGGCCGCACGGAATGGGAGGGCTTTGAAACGGGCACAAAAGCCGCCGCAGCCGGCGGCGTCACCACCGTGGTTGACATGCCGCTCAATGCGATTCCACCCACGACAAATGTCCACAACTTCAAGCAGAAAATCGACGCTGCGCGGGGCCAGACGTGGGTGGATGTGGGTTTCTGGGGCGGCCTTGTGCCCGACAACTTGGACGACTTGGTGCCGTTGACCAGGATGGGTGTGCGCGGGTTCAAGGGCTTTTTGATTGACTCTGGCGTGGACGAGTTCCCGGCCATCTCGCCCAAGTACATTGAAAAAGCGATGCAGCGAGTCGAGGGGCACCCGACGGTTTTGATGTTCCACGCCGAGATGCAGCCTGGAGACGCACACGGGGAAAGAGAGGAGGACAGCGCAGGGAGCGCGAACGCGAGCGACATTGACATGCCGGCGTCGTTCAGCGAGCACGCGCCCGGCAAGGTGCTCGAGCTCATGGCCCAGCACAAGCAGAGCAACGGGCTGGAGCGGCCTCCGAGACAGCCCGAGCTCGCAATCAAGCAGGGTCTCTCCAAAGAGGAGGCGTTGGCCTTGGCGCGGTCGCCGCACCTCCAAGGCCTGGAGCCCATTTCGGGCCACTTCCGCCAGCAGGCCCACAGAACGAGGGAGGCCCTTGACGGCGAGCTCAGCAAGCTCAGCGACGAGGTCGGCAAGTTGAGCACCGAGCCGTTGGCGTTGGCCATGGCGGACGAGCCGGCGTTGGCGCACGTCGACGCCACGCTCTATGCGTCGTTTCTTGCGCTGAGACCAGACAACTTTGAAACCACCGCCATCGCCCAGATCGTCAAGTGCCTGCTCCAGCGGCCGCTGGTGCCCTTGCACATTGTCCACTTGGCGACCCACGAGGCGGTGCCCCTTTTGCGCGCCGCCCAGGCGCACGGGCTCCCCATCACGGCAGAAACGTGTTTCCACTACTTGGCGCTTTGCGCCGAAAAGATTGCCGCGTGCGCGACGCACTTCAAGTGCTGCCCGCCGATCCGCACCGACGCCAACAGGCGTCTTCTCTGGCTGGCGTTGCGGTCCAACGTGGTCACCACCGTGGTGTCCGACCACAGCCCCTGCACGCCGAGCCTCAAGGGCATGGAAAAGGGCGACTTTTTCCTGGCGTGGGGCGGCATCTCGTCGGTGGGTTTGGGGCTCTCGATCTTGTACACCGAGGGCCTCAAGTTGCAACCCCCGGTGACGTTTGCGGAGATCAACACATGGTGCTCGCGCAACACGGCGAAGCAGGTGGGGTTGCACGACAGGAAGGGGGCTTTGAAGGTGGGGTACGACGCCGACATTTGCGTGTTTGACCCCAACGCACAGTTCACGGTAAGAAACGAGGAGACCCACTTTAAAAACAAGTTGACGGCGTACCACGGGACACAACTACAGGGGCGGGTGGTGGAGACCCTTTTGGGCGGCCGCCCAGTGTACAAAAGCGGGCGTCACCTGACTCTGCCGTTGGGGAGGTTGCTTTTGGAACCAAGGGCGCTCTGAGTGAGCGTCACGTGATGTCGGACCTCGAAGAGTTGCAGCTGCTCTTCCACGAGCCCGACGCCGAGATCCAGGCGCGCCGAAACGCGGCGCTCAAAACGCTACGCGAGAACAACGCGGCGTCCTTCCCCAGCGACATTTCCCTCTTGTCTGCATTCGACGAGGTTTTGCAGTGTTTCGCTCTCGGCGGACAAGTGCGCCACTACTACCGCTACGGCTCGTACACAACGTGCCAAGACGCGCGAGACAAGTTCTGGTTTGCCATGTGGAACGGCACGTTGCGCGAGCGGGAAATCACGGAAAATGTCGATGCGCGGGAGTTAGAGCGCCGGCGCAAGGTCCAGGACTTCTACAAGCAGCGGCTATTGCGAACAAAGGCCATGGGCAGTAGCGAGGATGTCTGGGACGAGCGGCGCATCCCGGCGCGGCCGTTTACAGAGTAGGATAGAAAAAATGCATCAAAAATCACCGACGCATTGGGAGGCTTTAGATTGGATGTAGCTTTTTAAAGTGACTGTGGTCTTAGTTCTTATTATAGCTTGCTTCTGTCTGACGTGAATGCCTTGATGTATTGCCTTGATGTGCTGAAGAGATGAAGCTTTCAGTGAAAGTAAGTGAAAGTTTGCAATTGTCGAAAACTAGATTGCGCTGTCGAAGCAAAAGTCCAAGTACAGAGCTGCTGTTGAGTCGTGGGCCGAGCGACCAGCCACGAAACCTTGGTTCTAAACTAGTTTCGTAATGAGAAGCGAACTCGTATGTTTGACTCAAGTGGCTTGCGTTCTTGCTCATTTCGAGAGTGTGCGGTGATTTTGGACCTGTCTACCTTTTAAGACCTGCGAAGTGTGTGAACTGGTCTTGGGTATACTAAGAAACGCGGATCAAGCACACCTATGCAAGTCATTCTGATCAAGGACTTCCTCTTTGGGTCTTGTGCGGCTCTCGCAGCTCCTCGTCCCTTGCCGCCGTGACTAAAACCCATATTTCGAGGCATCCGCAAAAATCAATCTCCTCGCTACCCTACACCCCTCTGGCTAGTCTCGTTATGCTGGCTACATCCCTTGACATGCAATGCGTTATAAAACCGGTAGCGCCAGGCGCTACAAAATGCGGCAGGACCGTTTCTCGGGCTCAGCGTCGCTGGCGCCCTTGGGCTTGGCGTTCAAGGCGCACCGCGCCGCCTCGGAGAAGGCCTCGTTGACGCCGCGGTTCTTTTTCGCCAGGCACTCGAGATAGCGCAACGCGCCCACGCGCTTCGCCACCGCAAGGCCCTCCTCGTAGCTAATGAGCCGCTTGCCGTTTTGGGTATACGGATTGAACAGCTCCTCCTCCAAGTGCTGTTCCTCCTGGTTGCGCAAGTCGCACTTGAGCGCCACGAGCACGAGCTTCACGCCCTCGCAGTGGCCCGCAATCTCGCCCACCCACTTCAGCTGCACGTTTTCCAACGAGTCCTGCGAGTCAATCGAGAAGCACAACATGATGCAGTGCGTGTCCAGGTACGAGAGCGCCCGCAAGCGGTCAAACTCCTCCTGGCCCGCAGTGTCCCAGAGCAGCAACTGCACCAGCTGCCCGTCAATGAAGATGTCGTGCACGTAATTCTCGAAAACGGTGGGCTCGTACACCTGAGGAAAGTACCCGCGCGTAAAGACATTGAGGAGCGACGTCTTGCCACACGCGCCGTCGCCGAGAATGACAATCTTGCGCTGGACTGCGGTTAGAGGATGTGGACATACTGACTTTGGTGCCGCCGCCGCAAAGTGGCATGTTTTGGTCGTGCGCGAACCGTGACGCTCCAGATGGGTTTTTTCCGTGAATGTGCGGTGCGCCCACGTCAGGTGACATTCACGCGACTTCCACGTGATCTCATCGATGAGCACACCGGTGGTTTGTGCGTGCTTCGACGCCCAGCGGCTGCGCTTGGCGCTGGCGGTCCGGGCGCTCGACCTGTTCCAGGTGCGTGTGCAGTCTACGTCCCCCGGTCTCAGCACGGCCCTTTCGCTCAAAAAAGACACCGTCGTGACGGCCTTGGCCTGGGTCCAGGACCTCGTCGCCGTCTGCACCGCCCACGGCGCGGTGCTCATATACTCGCCCTCCGAAAACAGAGTCGTGGCGGAGTTGGAGGCCTCCACGCACGCAATCACACACTTCCACCACCTGCAGATATCGGGCCTGGGCTGGGCCGCCGACGCCAGCGGGACGGTGTACGAGTGGGACGTGGAGACGTACTCGCTCGTGAACAGGTTCCGGCCCGACGTGCAGGGCCGGATCTCGCGGTTGAGCCTGGTGCTGCTCGACGGCCCGCACTTGATTGTGGCCACCAACTCGGTCTACCTCGTGGACATTGGCACGCTGCAAATCACACGCGAGTACACCGCGCACGTGGAGCCCATCAGCGACATTGTTGTGTGCGGGTCCACCTTTGTCACCTGCGCCGAGGGCGACCGGTACATCAACATGTACCACGAGGGTCTGCGGGCGGTGCTTGTGGCGGAGCACCCTGTGCGGCACGTGGCGATGGCGGTGGAGGGCGGCAGCTGTGTTGCTGCTGTGGTGGAGAATGGCACGCTCGAGATTTTCAACGACGTGCTTCGAGTGGAGGCGCCGAAAAAGCGCCGTGGCGCGGTGACGCGCAGCAGCGACGCTGTGGTCAAGGTGTCGCGGCCCAAGGACGAGATCCGCGGCCCGGGCGACGAGTGTTTTCCGGTGGACGCCGTGGCGCTCGGGGCGGTTTTGCATGTTTCGTGGCTCGAGCAGCAGCACGAGTTTGCCGCGGTGCCGTGGCTCCGCGGCGGCGAGTACGTTTTGCGCGGGAGCAGCAGCATCAGCGCGCCGCGGAGGCAGGCGGCGGGCCACGTGGCGGCGGGCGAGGACGTTGCCGCGGCGCAGGGCTACGTCGAGGCTGCGGTGGTGACGCAGGGCAACGCGTTCCAGGACGACGTGGAGGAGCTGTTGGCGGAAAAGTTGGAGAAGCTCAGCGAGCGCGCGCCGGCGCGGGTGCCGAGCGTGGGCACGCTTCTGGTTGTGTTGGCGCAGGCGTTGCGCAACGGCGACCAGGCGCTTTTGGAGAGCGTGTTGGCGGAGCAGGACGCGCGCACCGTGCAGCACACGTTGCAGCGCTTGGGCGCCGCGCTGGCGGTGGTGTTGGCCGAGCGGCTCACCGAGAAGCTCAGCCGCGGCGCCAACTTTGAGCAGTGGAGCCTCTGGCTCAAGTGGCTCGTCATTGTGCACGGCGGCGTGCTTGCGAGCGGCCGCGCCAGCACGCGGTTGGCGAGCTTGCGCACGGTGCTCGGGAAGCGGATGCTGGCGCTCCCGCGGCTCTTGGAGTTGCAAGGGCGCCTCACCATGCTCAGCGAGCAGACGGCGTTGAAAAGGGAGATTCTCAACGGCACGGCGGAGGACGCGGCGGACGTGGAGTACGTGGAGGAGTTGGACGACGCGGCGCACGAGCTCGGGCTGGAGGTGGAGCTGGATGTAGACGTGCTGGAGTGAATGCACACGCTTTTTGCAGCCACACCTGTGCAGGACTGGGAAAATCCATGCTGTGGAGGGCAGTCTACCTCTTCTCCGTCGCGGCGCGCGGCCTCCTCGCGCTCGCAGACCTGTACATCCACCCGGACGAGCACTTCCAGGGGCTCGAGGTGGTTGCGCGGTTGCTCGGGAGCAAAACCAGCGTGCCCTGGGAGTACGGCACAATGGCGGCCCGCAGCTATGCCCCGCTCTTTCTCTGGTACTACCCCGCCATGTACCTCCTGCTGCGCGCGCTGTTGCTGCCCGTGCAGACGTGGTATGTCGTGCGCTTGCAGTTTGCCTTGGTGCTGTGGCTCGTCACAGACTGGTGCTTGCACAGGATGCTTCCCACGAAGCAGGAGCGCTTCAAGGCCGTGTTTTTCGTGGCCACGTCGTACGTGTCGCTCGTGCACCAGCTGCACTGCTTCTCCAACTCCATCGAGACGGTGTACGTGGTTGTGGCGGTGTACGTGATCAACGAGTTGCGTTCTGGGGCGCCGCACGTGCGGCGCCTCGGCGCTGTGTTGGGCACCGTGGCTGCGTTGGGCTTGTTCAACAGGGTCACGTTCCCCGTCTACTGCGTGTTGCCCGCGTGGTTTGTGCTCGAGCGGCTGCTCAAACACAAGATGCTCCCGCTCTGCATTCTTCTTCCCTTCGTCGCCGTGTCCGTGGCGTCCATCGTCGTTGACTCCTTGATGTACAGCACGACATGGAGCCAGATTCTCGCTGCTCCTTTTTTTTGGGGTCAGTACACCGTGACCCCGCTCAACAATTTGCGGTACAACACAAACACCGACAACCTCGCGGCACACGGGTTGCACCCGCGGTACACGCATCTCCTCGTGAACATGCCGCAGCTCTTTGGGCCGGGGCTTGTTTTCTTGCTCTACAACTTCAGAAACCGCTACTGGCGCACCACGCCGTTCCTCCTGGCCGCGGGCGCCGTGCTTCTTCTCTCGGCGGTGCCGCACCAGGAACTCCGCTTTCTCCTCCCCGTGGTGCCCCTCTTCTGCTGCTGCTTCGACGTGGAGGTGTCCAAGCGGCACTTCAACAAGCTACTTGGTCTATGGCTTGTATTCAACTGCTTCATGGCGACGCTCATGGGCGTCTTCCACCAGGGCGGTGTGGTGCCTGCGCTCGACCATCTCCGCGACACGCCGCAGCCCCAGATTTGGTGGAGAACATACTCCCCGCCCACGTGGATGCTAGGGCCCCGCCACATTGTCCACGACGCCATGGGCGCCGACGCGGGCGTCGTGTGCGCCATGGCCAGGGAGCAAAACGCCCTCGTTGTGGCGCCCGTGGCGTCGGCGCACCTCTTGCCGGGGTTCCGCAGAGTCTGGCTATACCGCAGCCACTTGGACTTGGACCACTTGGAGGTGGGCCTCGAGCCGGGGCTCGGCGTGTACCGCTTGTAATGCACGTCTACCTGTAAAAGTCAAACTTGTCGTGCTCGGTGCCCGTCTTGACCTGCGCGGCGTACGCCTCCTCGAGGTCCGTTTGCAAAATCATGTAGCGGTTCTTGCGCACCGCGCGCAACCCCGCCTCTTGCATAATCGCGGCAATCACCGCGCCCAGAAGCGGGTCGTTGCGCACAATGAGCAGGTCGAGGTCCGCCTCGGGCGCCAACGCCATCTTCAGCGCAATGGTGCTGAAAATCAACCGCCGCTCGCGCCGGTCCTTCAACGACGGGAACTCAATCTTGCGGTCCAACCGCCCGGGCCGCAACAACGCCGGGTCCAACGTGTCCGCGCGGTTCGTGGCCATAATCACCTTGACGTTCAGGGTCTGGTCAAACCCGTCCATCTGGTTCAAAAGCTCGAGCAAGATGCGCTGCACCTCGCGGTCGGCGCCTGTTTGCGCGTCAAACCGCTTGGTGGCAATGGCGTCAACCTCGTCGATGAAAATGATGGCTGGCGAGTTCTCGCGCGCCAAACGGAAAACGTCCCGCACCATGCGCGGGCCCTCGCCAAGATACTTCTGCACAAACTCCGATCCGTTGATGCGGATAAACGCCGCCGTGGTCAGGTTCGCCACCGCCTTCACCAACATGGTCTTGCCCGTTCCAGGCGGGCCGTACAAGAGCACGCCGCGCGGCGGGTCAATGCCAATTTGCAGGTACAAGTCCGCCTGCGTCAAGGGCAACTCCACCGCCTCGCGAATCTCTTGTTTCTGCATGTCCAAGCCACCAACGTCGGCATACGTGACGTCGGGTTTCTGCGCGTCGCCCACAATGGCAATCATCAGGTCCGCCTCGGGGGGCAAAATGTCCACGAGCGCATTCAGGTGCCGGTGGAGCGCCACCAGCAGCAGCGGCTTGAGCAACTCCCGGTCCAACGTCGAGAGAATGCGCACCACGTAATTCAGCCCCGTGGTGCTCAGCACGATGCTCGTGTTCTCGTCAATGGGCTCCAAGAACTGGCCAATCACAAGCGGCACCAGGCAGATGCGCTTGACTTCCTCTTGCGCCCGCACGAGTTCGCGCTTGAGGTGCCGCTGCTCGTCCTTGATGTATTCCTCCTGGAGAAGTAGAAGACTGAGGTCCTTTTCGAGTTTCTTGAGCCGGAGATACACGTCCTCGTCGTCCTTGGCCTTGGGGAGGTGGTGCGGGACCGCCACGGGGATACCTAGTTCTTCCATGTGGCGTTGGTAAGTGCACGACCTGGAATGGCTGCAAATTGGCACTCGATTGAGATTGCGAAAATGTCGCTGGGTTGGTATGGGGATCGTTTGGTCGGTAATTAGTGTGAAGTGAAGAGTCGAGGACTCTCGTGTGATGTGGTTTGTTTAGGGGCAATTGTCGAACCTCGAGGTTAGTCTGCGGCATGAGCGCGGCTTGAAGCGGATGCGGCGAAGGGACGAACAAGCGAACTGTTGGTGCGGGTGCTAATGAAGTGGTTACAGAGTTCTACGGCTGATTCTTAGGCCCCGCAAGTGCTCAGTTCGTCAGTCGCATTGGTCAACACCACACCGCGACTTGGTAAGGAGAGTCTTCGGTATCTGCTGCATGAATCATGAGGTGACATGGTATCGATGACTTTTACTTCTTCCAAACGTGGCTTGAAGTCTGACAATGAGGGTTTGTCCGTGGGAATTGCTAGTTTGTGTCAGCTAAGTCGTATGATGAGGTGACATTACGCCAAAGGCCAATGACATACTGACAAAGAACGTTGCCAACGTTACTTTCAACTTTGAAAGCACTGTCGACACAAACTGCCACTCAGGCTAGTGAAGACTGCTCTTTGTGCATCGCCAAATGACATCAACGTGGCCAAACAATCGCCTGCAGCTTGGTACGCACACTGTCGATTTGTTTGAAAGGCTGAAATCATCGTTTCGCCAGTGAACTTGGTGATGGCCATTGAATAGGTGAGTGGATTTTGGAGATACGCGGCGACGAAGTAAATATTGTCCCTGCCCTTTTGAATGCTCATCAAGCCACAACGATTGAATACTTTCACGGAATTCGGTCGTCTTCAACGTTTCGTCTTCCCAATCAATTTTAAAGAATACACGTTCAAACTCGTCCAATGACCGGCTGCCGCACAAGCCGAACAGCCACCTTCAAACCGTCAGTTGCGAACTCAGAGTGTCAATGGCCTATTCAGGCAGCATGTGAATGACGGATCGGGTCCATTGAGTATGACGAAAAGGCAAAGTCTCTTTCAATCGATCACATTCACTGTCAAAATTGAAAGGTCATTGGTCATAGGTCATGTCTCGACATTTTCACAGCCGCTTTGAAATAGAACGGGCGATGTCCGTCGAAGCTACAAAACATCTATGAGGCCGGCGACGACTAGCTGGTTAAGTGACTGAGTCAACCGCCTTGCGTTGTATTTTTGAAACGCCTCCTATTCTCTAACATCTCATTTGCCAAGTTAGTGTTAGGGCGAACTAGTTGTCAAAATAAATCTAAACATGTTCACGAATCTGTAAGACGGCGCTAATAGAACAGGTAAATTCCTATATTGACAGCTCCAACGAAGTCACTGGATCGCAGTCGGAAGATGTACGTCAAATGCAGTCGGGAAACTGTCTTATCAGGGGCCGAGCCGACTCACGTGACGGCTCCCGTGACACTATTGCTCTCGTATTCTTGCAGCACAATAAATGCCCATTGTCGAATTCGCCGCACGGGCCTGTCAAGCTGCACCTTGCTGCACCTCGAGCAACGGCTAAGCGTACCTGCACAACGGCAATGTCGGCAGGCGCTGCATACGGCAAAGCATGTCTTGGACGCCGCTCTACTGGCTTCTTGCGGCGGTCCTAGTGCTCTACTGCGGCGCGCTCGCGCTATTGAACTGTATTCCCCGCGTGTCTGTGAAGTCTCTCGGGTGGCTAGCCATCAAAAATGTAACCTACACGGCAAACGGCACTACAGTGAAAATTGGAGCAATCAGACTCTGGCTCAATCTACGTCTCACTGCGGATTTGCCTTACCGCACACTCAATATCTCGATCCACGATGTGGAAGTGACGAAAGGAAAAGGCGAGGCTTCCAAACCTCGAGAGGGCAAATTGCGGGGCTTGTCGCTCACTTTGCCCCATTGGCTCGTGCACTTTTTGTACCGCCGCCGCTGGATGAACCAAGTGACGTTGCACGTAATGCACTGCTCAGTGTACCACTACCGCTTGAAGGAGGGCTTCAGCTTGCATTTGGACTATTTGCGCTTGCAAAGTTACTTCAACAAACAAGAGTTCTCGTACAGCGCCCTGGTTTTGTTTTTGGACTGTTTCTTGAAAACCAAGCTGGACGCGCTGCATCGCATATTCCGGAGCTTGGAGGTGGCGGCGCGCTCGCAGCTTATTGTCTCGTGTCCTTTGACACAAAAGAACAAAATCAAAATCGACTTGAGCGATGTTGTTGTTTCGCTGAACATTGCCAGGTTGCACGTCCCCAAGGACTTAAATATCTTGACCGAGGAAGAGAGAAAGGAGCCGCATAAGAAATTCTCATTGCGCAGGTACTCTGAAATCATCCCAGTGTTTTCAAAGCTTGAGTTAAACTCGCTGAACTCGACGTTCGACGTCAGAGACTTCCGCGTTCAGCCCTCAGACTTTATACTATCACTCTCAAGGGAGCAGCTTTACGCCAAAACCTCTTTGAAGTTATCCTTTAACGTCACGGCCTGCAATGTTTTCCATTTGGACCTGAACTTTGTGGAGGTTCCATCCTTCACTTCGCTTCTCGAAATCGATTTGAGTGAAATGTTGAGCGTATGCAACTCTGAAAGCATGTGCGACGAGGATTACCATGTTGATATCACAATGTTCGCCAGCTTGACGAATCCAACGGTGAATGTCTATTACGACCAAATGGCGCTTGTGGCGGAACTCATGAGACGCAAGCAAGAACGTGAAAATAACCGGAATGACGAGCCTAGCAAACCCAAGTCGCTTCATGAAATCGTTGACCCGTACGCTCGTGTTTTGAAAAAGATTCGCCGCGTGTCTTTCAAAAGCACGGCGGTGGATCTGAAAGTGACGCTTCATTTTCCTGATATGGACATGAAGGAGTTTCACCGAGGATCGCTTCGCAACATCACACCTTCTGCACAACTTTCTGTGTTGACGTTCAAATCTTCAACGCGAAACTTGAGCAAAGTCCTTCACAAAACGTTGAGTGAGAATGCGCTGACACTGCTGCTCAGATCCTTTCTCAAGCTCAAAAACTTGCGAGTCGACATCGTGGAAAACGAAATCGTGGCATCGAAGATCAACATCTTGATGGGATTTTGTCTCAACACTCGAAAAGTTGGCATTAAAATCATAAACAGCAAGTTCCGAGTTCATTCGGTCAACTCAATGGTGTTCTACGTTGTGAGACGGCTCCGAGAAAACTATATCAGTCACTATAATGAGGTTTGCAAGGATATCGTTTTGGACAAGCCGCAAAAAGATACGCCAGATGCAATAGACTTGTTTAGCATCGTCCCTGAGTTCGTTTCCTCCGTCAAATTCCGCAGCGCCAGCCTCTTGGTCGTTATTATTTGTAGGGATGGACTCCCTTCACACACAGTGTTTGACGAAGAGCTTCAAGAAGACATCGACCTAGGACAATTCAAGCGCGGTGTTTCGCTTGGAATCAACGACACTGACTTCAACTTTAATCGTTCCTCCAAGATTTTCTCTTTAAACATTGGAAAAATTGAAGCTTTCACGTTAAGTGAGTACATGGCGGAGTATGTTGACGTGAAGGAAAAGAAGGACATCGTCAAGTCAAATCTCGAGCACATCGAATTCGACGATGTATCAAGTTTGGAGTCTTTGGCGTCGAATGACGAGGTGGACCCATACAGCCGCATCAACAAGGTAAAACGTGTACTCTTCGCAAAGTCTGTTTGCATTGAAAATCCTGAAAATGAGAATCTGGCACTTTACATTTCGGCACCCGAGGTAGACGCAAAGCTTGACTTGTTTCTTGTGTGGTGCGCATTTTATGCCCGCAACTCGGTCAAGCAATTCCAGCCCAAGGTTAAGCAGACGTACTCCAAAGAGCAGTTTAAGGCAGCTCGCTCAACTGAGAAGAAACTCAAGTTGGACATTCGCGTTGACTCTGCAGTTTTGGCAGTGACAATTCCAAATGACGTGGACACATTAATCGAGTTGGATCTGCTTTCAATGGCTAACGTCTTGGTCAAACCGATTTGTCAGGTTTCATACCTAAGGCTATATCTGGTGCACCCCACAACTCTGCTTTGGGTGAGGCTTATCACAATCACAGACTGCAACTTCTCAGAGCTCATGCACAAGAGCATAGACATATCGTCGAAGCTGATTCGGCTCAATATTCCGCACAAGTTTTTGGTGTACATGATTATCGACAACGTCATTACGTTCGTCAAAGCTTTCAAACAGTTGAAGCAGAACTTTCATCACTTGCACCATAACATCAATGATTATAGCCGGCTCATGCCTGAAGAAAAGTCGGCCACCAAGTTCCCCAACATTCACGTAACGCTGAAAAGTTTTGGATTGTGCTTGGAAAATGACCTTTTTGAGACAGAGCTCGCCATGATTTACGAATTGGGCCAAGTTGAACAGCAAGCACGATTGAAAAAAGAGGCCCTTTTTTTGTCGAAAGCGGAAGAGCTTAGAGAAAGGGCGCGCCTGTCCCCTGACGAATTGAAGGAGGAAACTGTCGACAAGCGTCGGTTTCTCCGCACTGAAAGTAAGACTGACAGCAACTTGGACATCAGATCAGATTCAAGGTCAGAAAACAAGTCAGACGTCAAGTCGGACACAAGGTCTGGAAGCAAAACCGAAATTAGATCCCAGAGCAAAAGCATGAAAAGCAGCAAGAATGGGAGAACCGTCAAATCCGAGACGACCCAGAGATTCAAAACCAAGAGCAACAAAGATGCTCTTAAAGGTACAATTCGCGATCCCTTCAATAGCAAGCTCGGAGAGCGCAAGAACGACTTCTACAAAAGCGACTCTTCGAAAAGCGACTCTTATCGTAAAGGCGGATCAGGCAAACGCTCAGACGGTGACACCGAAAGTGACTCTGAGACATTCTTATCCGAAGAAGAAGCTGAACAAAAGATTGACAAAGCACGTGAGGAGCTCGACAGGGAAATCGGTACATCGTGGATTCAAAAATACCGGGTGTTCAGACGCGTTTCTTTTAAGTCTTGGGCAAAACGCAAAGTTGACCTTTTCGGCAAAGACCACATAAATGACACTATGAAAGGCAAGTTTTCTATTCAAGATTTCGCACCTGGTGCTCCGCTGCTTAGCGCTATCATCGATGGCTTCGATTTGAATCTTGACAAGGCAAAGATTGACGATGTTCACGAGTTCTTGTTCAAAAATGGTAAGGGCCAGCCCAAACTTAGGTATTCGATTTTGATTCCTCTCTGGTTTGATCTCCGAAGTGACTCGGTCTATGTGATGCTCAAGGACTACGTTGTGCCAGTTTTGTCCTTCCCGAGTAATTCAGAGCAGCGAAAGACAATGCGGTTTCGCGGCAATTTGGTCATCAATGAAAAATTGGTGACGCAAAAGGAGGAAATGCGGCACATTTTTGTTCCATTCTCCGCAGCTGTGAAGTCTAAAGCAGCGCCTGACAATTTTTACCTGGTGTATGTTCCACGTACCTTAACACCGGTCAAGATGATGTTTGATCTTCTTTGCGACCTCAAAACTGACCGCCTGTGCATTGTTAGCTGGTCTAAACTGTACCAGGCGGCTATTTCTAACGCAACGAAGGCCTTAGACAACTTTACAAAGCCACAAATTGACGACTCTCCAATTGGTTGGTGGGACAAGCTTTCACTTATCCTCCACGGAAAGCTTCGCTTCGAAGTCGAAAACGAGCTTTGTTTCCACTTAAAATCTTCAACGTCGCCATACAAATTGGTTGGCAAGAACGCTGGATTGGTGTTCTGTTTCAAAAATAATGTGCTGCTTATGATCAACGAGACCGGGAAGCGCGACGAACTCCTAATGCTTAACAGCGACGACTTTGTGTTGGGTATTCCGAACTACCTGACTACGGAGAAGCACGTGTGGAGCTTGTTTTATCCCGACTATCATAAGTACCTGATTGACCTGGAGAGCGACAGCCAAAAATTCCAAAAACGAGTCATGAAGTTTGCGCTGGATGAAAAGGTGCGCTGGAAGCTTGGACTACTCTTTGAACGCAACAAAGATCGCAGTGCAAAGGAGCTCAGCAGTAACCAAGAGAGAATCAGCCGCTTCCAACCTCATTGGGACGTGCGTATCACGAACCCGCTGTACGAACATCATGAAGATCTGTACGAAGATTATCGTGCCGAGTACATTCATATGGCCATTTCCGTGACCAGCAAGTCGGCGAAAGGTAATTGCTACAATGCTGCGTATCTCTCGCCTCTCACTTTTGCATACTTCTTCTTTTGGTGGAACAGCATCAACGGCCTGATTGGATTGCCTATACGTGAGGGCAAGCTTTTCCCTGGCAAAGTCAACACGTCAAAGGTCAAAACAGGTCCGCACTTTTTCACGATAAAGTACCAATTGGTGTTGGAGCCGTTGACAGTATCACACATTTACACGCTGTACGACGACAAAGACGCGCTGCATAACGTCATGTGTATTGGCCTTAAAGGCAAGTGCAAAAAGTGTCATATTGATTTGCACCAGCGGCGCGAAGTGCTTCGCTATGTGAACAAGAACTTGGGAATCGACAAAAAAGTTCGCAAGTTCAAGCTCAACTCCGGTGAAATTGACGTGGAGGAGGCGGATATTCGGGTTGTCAGCGCTACGTTCAAGGATCCATCGATACGGGGCAACCTTGTTCCTTATTACACAGGCCGTACGGATAATTTATTGGACGTGGAAACTTATCAGGCCGAGCGGCTTGAGTCTTCAAAGAGCCAACAAGATCGGTGGGTTAAGGATATTTCTCCATCCTCATCTGACTTCTCATGGCTCGACTATGAGGATTTTATTGAGTTGGAGGAGCGCGAAGTGCTTTCTGCGGACCCTGAAGTGGACGTGACACCTTTCTTTTACACTCCGCGCTTTGCTTACTTCAGACAATTCAGCATCGAAGTGCCAGAAGGTAGGTACCCCTTTGGCAACGAACAAAGCCACCGTTGTCTCATAGGTCAGGTTCCGGGGGACATTTCGCTACAGAGCTACGTCAGGGAGCAGCGGAGAAAAATGGCGGGTATGGACGGTGCAAATAATCCGAGAAGATTAGATGAAGTACCCGTGGGCATTGACGGTACCAGAGACGCAGTCAAGGAGTACCGCGAATCGCTAGAGCATGGATACAACAGGCTGTATGCTCAGAGTCAAGGGAAGTACACAACGAGAATCGTCTCCGAAAATGGCAGTGTCAATGAGTTTGCGATCTCTTTGGAGCCAAGCCAGGAGGATAACGGGGAGTACAAATATGAGGATCCGGACTTTGTGCCTGAGGAAGAAGAAAAGGAGGGACTCGATTTCCACAATCGTTTTCTCATTGATCAGCTTCGGATGAAGTGGAACAATGACTTGCGGGAACTTGTCTTTAAGTATTTCCAACTTATTGGACAGCGAAGCGCAGAGACTCTCTCGATGTCGCGCAGCGCCCTCAAGCTCGTAGAGAGCCTTGTCGACAAGATGGACGTTGAAAACACTTCGGAACCAAAGTACGACTATCCGAGTGCCAGGGACGTGCTCAGCGATTTCGAGGGCTATATGATAGAGCTCGACCTGGACGCGCACGAGATCGAGCCAAAGTTTTTGATCAAGTTCGCATGGCCTCAGATACAGATGATCTGCAACCGAGACCCCGACTCGTGCATCATCACGTCCTCAGTGAACCTCGATATGCGCATCGTTGGTGTGAACACTGCCGGTGCCCGCGAGATTGTGAGCGACACAGCCGACGAAACGGCAGTGGTTGAAACTCGCTTTGGTGTCCACTTCCAGGACTCACATTTGTTTGCGTTCCATCGCACCGAGCAGCCGCATGAGTTGGAGGGTCATTGGGAAACCCAACCGGGCTCGTGGCCGCCTTGGGTTGACAGTCAGCGTTGTGGCGAAGTGCTGTGGCTTAAAGACAATTTGATGTGCGAGCGCACATCGATGGCACTCCTTCGCAAAAAGCCCAACTACCTCTCCATTGGCGACAGCAGCACCGAGGAGCTCATTGTGCACATTGCGAAGATTGTTTTCAACGCCACAAGCACACAGTATCAGTCGCTCTTCTTTGTCACGACAGACCTTCTTTTGACCACGGAGAGTCTGCGCTCTGCATTGTACAAGCGCATCGGACAGGTGGTGTCAATCTCAGACCTCAAGCCGGAGGTCGTGAGCGAGCAGGTCAAGATGCTTCAGATGAGCGTCAGGCTGAGCACGCGACTCCTTCTCAAGTTGCAACAGCAGGCAGTCGCTCTATCTCCGTCTGAAATGGCCGACAGGGCGCACATTGAGATTGAAGTTGAGCGCAGGAAGCTCGAGCTTTCAATCATTATTGACATGTTGAAGAATGCGCGTGCAGTGGCGCTGGGCAAGCGTGGCGCAGGTAAGTTCACCAATGTGGTGATTGATCAAATGATCTGGCACTTTTTGGACGAAAACAGGGAGCCCTTCGTTGACCTCGCCCTTGCGTCAATGCGGTTTTCACGGTTGGAGCATCTCGACAACTCCAACAGCAACACCGTGGAGGTGAGAATGATGCAGGGCATCACTTTGGCGCAGTCCACGTATCCGCAGTTGTTCCGTCCCTTGGAGGCATCGGGTGGCCCTCTTTTCAAAATGTCGTGGAGCATGATGAGTCCAGTCGGAGGAATCCGCATCATGCGCGACGCCATCATCAAACTCCAGCCCATAGTCGTAGAGGCGGAGTACGCCACGGCTAAAGCGTTGCACTCATACTTGTTTCCCAAAGACGACAGTCTGAGCTCTGAGGAAGAGTCGCTAAGCGACGACGAGAGCCAAAGTCTGAAAAACTTGTTCAAGCGGATGGTGCAGCGCGAAAATGACAACACCGACGATTCGCAAACGCTCGACAATGACGGCATCCTGGAGATTTTGAACCGCAGCGGCAAGTACTTCGTCATCGACAGCGTGAAGGTCGAGAAGACGGTGCTCGTTGTGAGTTTCCGCGGCCCAAAGCACCTCAATGTGGTGGACGTGAACAAGCTCAAGCTCACAACGCCGCACCTTCACTTCCACAACAAGACATGGCTGGGCGCAGACTTTGCACACCAGTTGCGCCGTGAAGTGGTGAAATTGATGGTGGCGCACACTGGCCGATTCATCGGCAACAAGTTCAAGATCCGTCCTAGAAAGGACATAGAGCCCTTGCAACCGATTGACGACTATTCGCACTACATGACTTTAGACGAGTTGCAAGGTCGTGGGCCTGAAAATAGAAAGCTGATTAAAGCTGTCGAGACGAAACAGAGGGCGCCTAGCCGCAACTCGAGTCTCAGACCCGGCTCAGCCCAAAGATCATAGACACAAGGCTTCACGATATGTATCCACTATCAATTAATTGAAATCAAGTAATTTGTTATTATTTACGCGAGCAGCGCCAGACTTTGAAAGAGGGCGTGAAAGCGTAACATAACGATTAAGTGATTGGTTTTTCTGAAAGAGGCGGCTTCAATTGGCCTGTATCGGCCGTGTGTGCTTTCAAGCGTGTTCATGAGTGAACATTCGACGAATTCGTCAATGGCTTCGCACGATCGAATTGATGACCTAACAGTCGTATTTTGTACTCCAGACATGGCCAGCGGTTCTCGCAATATTCTGAGAAATCCTGCAATTCGAGAGAGAAACACGATTATGAGCGATAATAATCTAGCCAACAATGTCCCCGAGATGTGGGACGATCTCGATCATGTGACTAACACGTGACTTACACTCTCGACTCCACCAATCCCGCCAAGACCCATTGCGGCACTGCCAGAAACAAAGACGAAACCATCCTCACGCGATGATCTTTGACGCCCTCAGGGACCGCGCAGTCTCCACACTTTCGCTGGTGCTCGAACGAAAACCTGCCGTGTCGAAAAGCGTTGCCTTTTGCCGCGAACACGCGCTTCCGCCTGAAGAAGAGATTGAAGACGAGTCTGCAGTTGAGATTGCCTACTCGCAAAAAGGCAAATATCCACAAGGCCGCATTTACTTGACGCAGCGTTTCCTTGTCTTTCGCGATGTTTTCGATCGCCGCAGCTGTTCGTTCGTCTTCCACTTGCTGACCATTCGCAAGGTGGAACGGCTTCCCACGCTGCTGTACGGATTCGCGTTGGCGTTGCAAACCCATCTGGGGCTATACGTGAAGGTGTACCTTGTCGGATTGCGGCTGGACTCAGAGAGGTTCAGCGCCAATTTGAAGACTGCGTTGCGCAAGAACCTTGCAAACGTCAAAAATCTTCTGGTGTTCATCAACTCGTGTTACTCTGAGTACCTTTTGGCACGAAACGGCGTGCTGAAGGAAAATGTGGCCATGCCGCCCACAGGGCTCGGGCTCGTCTTCAAGTTCCCCGGCAACGCCAAGGAACTGCGGGACAAGAGCAAAATGAAGTTGTGGTTTGATCTATTTCGAGTCGATGGGCGCAATTTGGCGCTTGTCAAGACACCAATGTTTTACAAACTAGTCAGGGTTGGTCTACCAAACCGTCTTCGCGGGGAAATCTGGGAGCTTTGCTGCGGGCTGATGTTTTTGCGGGTGGACTCGCCTAGTTTGTACTCCAGGCTCCTCTCCGAGAATGAGGGCAAAGCATCGGTGGCGATTGAGGAGATCCTGAAGGACTTGAATCGGTCGCTCCCCGAGTACGCCGCATACCAGGATTCCGAGGGTATCGGCCGTCTCAGAAGGGTGCTCACGGCGTATCTGTGGAAAAACCCGGACATTGGATATTGCCAGGCGATGAACATCGTGGTGGCGGCGCTCCTCATTTACATGCTGGAAGAGCAAGCGTTCTGGTGCTTGGACGTGCTATGCGCGCGCCTCGTGCCGGGCTACTACTCGAAAACCATGTACGGCACGCTTTTAGATCAGCGGGTTTTTGAGCTGTTGGTTGAGGAAACCATGCCCGTGCTTTGGCTGCACATTGTTCGGCACGACATTCAGCTCCTGGTGATATCCTTGCCCTGGTTCCTTCTGTTGTACTTGACGCTGATGCCATTGGTGTATGCCTTCCGCATCTTGGATGTCTTCTTCCTTCAGGGCCCAAAGACGTTGTTCCAGGTGGCGTTGGGTATATTGAAGCTAAATGGCGAGGCGTTGCTCCAGGCGGAGGACGATGGCACCTTTGTGAGTGTTCTCAAGGAATATTTCCAGACGCTCGATCAAAGCGCACACCCTGACAGCAGGAATCCGCGGTTTCAGCTGGTGTCGCGGTTCCAAGAGCTTTTGGTGACCGCGTTCAAAGAGTTTTCTGTGGTTGCAGACGACACCATTGAAAAGCACCGCACGAAGCACCGCGATGGCATTATGCAAAACGTGGCCAACTTTGTGAAGCGAGCCGAGCTCAGAAGCCTCCCAAAGACGCCCAACTTGAACGCCGCAGACGTCTCGGCGATTTATGACCGCTTTTACCTGATTGTGCACTCCGAGGTGACTTCGGGCGCGAGTCTAATGGACTTCAAAGGCTTTTCGACATTTATGGGCCAGGTGTGCGACTTCATTGAGAAGGAACCCGCGGAGGACTTGGCAGCAAAGCAGCAGCGCTTTTTGCGGCGGCTCTTTGTCAAGTGGCTGGAGAAAGACTTGCTCACGTTGGGCGGGTTGGTCGCCGGGCTTAACCAGTTGCTTGAGCCAGACCTTTTGACTGCGATTTCAAACTTCTTTGCGCTTTATAGCGCTAACGACGAGGTGGACCGCGAGGGTATCTTGACGATATCCGAGGACTTGCTTTGTATCACGACGCCGTGGAAGGAGGGGGCGCTTCTCGACGCGCTCACTGAGGGTGCCATTGAAAACGCCGTGGCGGACGAAATTGTCAAATTGCGTAAAGAAAAAGGTCCCGAGGAACCTCTTCCCGCATCCTTCAACATTGACCGCGGCAAGATCGAGAATATGCAATTGGAGCGCTACCTCACAGCTGCGAGCACGTTCATCCAGCGTGCTTTTGAGTATGCGCAGCCTGTGGAGCCACTTTTGCAGGAGTTGGCTGTGGACGAGGCCATTTCGCACAACCGGGCACTCGACCCCAAGGCTCCGGTAACGCTCAATCTTCCGACCTTCCGCATGGTGGTGTTGGCGGACGAGACGTACGAGTTGTTTTTCAGCCATACACTTCGAGGCGCAGTCCACATTGAGCCCTTGGACGCCAAGGTGACGGCGATACGCAATCTTCGTGACATGTTTGACGGGCTTTTGGCGGATGGGCGCGAGGTTGCGAAAAAAGTGCGGCGTCGGATGGATCTGCTGGCGCAGGACGACACGCTGGTGCGGTCCAAGTCGAGCCAGGAGGATGAGGAGCGCGACGACGATTTCGCCCGCATCGACATTGACGAAAAGGATAAGATTGCCTTGTTGGGTGAGGCCACGGAGGAAAAGGAAAAGGATGCAAAGGTTACGGAACGGGACGCCGCGGGCGCGGACAACCTCATTGAGTTTGAGTCGTAATACACGGGCTACGGGATCGTTGATATTTTCATTAGGCGCTTCACTTCAGCACATTAGGCCTACTTGTCTCTGCTGAAGAGCTTTCTCAAGAACCGCTTCTTTTTCGGTTTCGGCGCGGGTTCCGGGTTGCGCAACGTCGCCACAGGCGCGGCAGCTGGCGCCGATGTTGGGAGGTGCTCGTCTGAGTCGTTGAAGCGCGACTGGAACCCGGCTGGCCCCGTCGGCTCGTCGTCCGAGTCGTTGAAGCGCGAATGAAACCCTCCTCTCGCGGGCTGCTGCTGCGGTTGCTGCAGTGGCGGCTGTTGCTGGGGCTGCTGACGTAAGGTCGTCATCTGCTCCTTTGGCCGCGCCTGGAACATCAGCCGCGGTCTGGCGTTGGCTCTTGCGTACAACTCAGCTGCCTTGGCCTTCAGCGGGGACTGGTATCCGGGCTGCAACGCCGGATGCGGCTGAATTGGCTGGGGATGCGCCATTTCCGGCGTGGGCAGGCGCCCTTCGCGAAGGTTGCGCGAACTGAGCGTCTGCGGCTGAAGGCTGGGCAGCTTGCGGAGCAGCTGCAGCATGCGCCGCTGGAGGTGGTCTGGCAGGCGTGGCTGGTCCAACAGCGGCACGGACAATTTCAGGTTGAGCCGCGTGTTTTCTGCGGTGGTGAGCTGGAGGTACGCCTGGTGGGCGGGGCCGTTGGGCACCATTTGGTAGTTCAGCTTCAGCTGTTTCATGGCCGACTTGATCGGGCGGTCGCTGCGCTCGCTCTTCTCGCTGGCATCGTCAAACACGGGGCGCAAATGCTGTGCCATTGTGGCGGTTCCCAGGTGCTGGCTCAGAGCGTCTTGCGGGTCAATCTCGAGTCCGGACTTTGCTGCAAGATCGAGCTCATCCACAGCGCCGGGAACAGGCTTGATGGAGACTTCGTCGGAGGAGTAATCCATCTCGCGCGCGGCGTTCCTCGGAGGAATCTCAGGTGAGATTTGCGGCTCCGGACTTAGCGCCCCAGGTAGAATTGCCACAGACCCGGCGTCAGTCTGCCCCACTGCCGCACCCTTCAGCATCGCTTCGGCGACAACGTCCGTCTTTTCGTCCTCTGCTCTTTTCTTCTCCTCTTCCTGCCTCTGTCTCTCTTGTCTAGTCCTTTCTTCCCTCTCTTTCGCCTCCCTCTCTTGTCTCTCTCTTGCTTCCTTTTCTTGTCTTTCTTTCGCCTCCTTCTCTTTCCTCTCAATCGACTCCTTTTCTCTGTCCCTGGCCAACTGGTCCTCTGCAGCGACCCGCCGCGCCTTCAACTCCTCGTACTCGACCCGCTTCGCCTCCAATTGCGCCGCCAAACGCTTCTCCTCGGCAATGCGCCGCTCTAACGCGGCCAACTCGCTCAGCTCGTTGGACTCCTCCTTTGACTCCTCTTCGACGTTTTCAATGACCGCGGACGCCACCGTCTGCAGATGCCGCCGCGTCTTGGGCGGCCGCGTGCGCGACTGCGCGAGGGGGCTTGGTTTCGGCGTCGACAGCGTAAAACTCGGCAGCCGTGTCGTTAGCGAAGGCAGTCTTGCAGTCAAACTGGGCAGCCGTCCCGTTAAAGACGGCAGTCTCGGCACACGGGACAAGCTTCCGTTGCGGAGAGACGACGTGCGGCTCGAAAACCCCCGCAACAGATTCAGTCTCTCGATTTGCTTCTTCATCTCCTCCTCGGGAACTTCCACGACTTTGATACCGTTGGGCGTGGGGATGTACTTCTTCACCATTTTCACCGTGGGCGATTGAGGAAGCTTGAGGTCCTCCACACGACGGCGATTGGCATAGTGCGCGTCCGCCTCGTGGCCCATTTGCTCGAGGGCCGAGTCATTAAAAGAGTCATCGACTGAGTACTCCACCACCTGTTTCGGGGCTCGCGAAACAGTGGAGCTCGACGTGGACCGCTTGAGAAGACTTCCATTCCTGGTCGATTGGGCCTTGTATGCCGCCGGATTTTTTGATTTGAGATTCTGGCCAATGGTGAGTGCCGCAGCCACTGCGCCGTTGCTCGCAGGCGGCGGGCCCACCTGGCTACGCGGTCTTTGGCGGAACATGTTGTAGCAATGATTATCTGGTTGGCGCACGACTTAACGTGCGCGCGTCGCACAACGTATGTGACTTTGACCACATCAAGTAAGCGCAGGAAACTGCCTGTTCCTGCGGCGCATGCAGGTGCATTCCAGCAACAGACAGGACAAATGCAGCAGGCTGCATTTCCTTCGTGCCCATTGCCTAGCGCTCAACGTCGGCAACAGGACGCCATTAAGTAGCTTGTCACTGCCTCAAGTTTTGTAAGTAGTTAATTTATTTCAAGGATACCCGCTTTTATCGAAGCTCCTACCACAACGATGTCAAAGTGCATGTTTGCCTTCGGTTGTGTTGGAAATGGGTTCCCGTCGAGTGCCATGTGTTGAACAGGTGTGGAATCCCAGCATCAAGGTAACAGGGCTTAAGTCATGTATTAAGACGCTCGAATCTGTGATCAATGCTATATTATCGCTTGAATGGTACAAGTGTCCAAAAAAGTTTCGAGGTGGTCGCAGGTTTTGTCGCTGCACGAAGGGTGATTGCAACGCCGAGATCATTTGCCTTGGGAATGCAACTGCTTAGTTGATTCGAGTCGAAGTACGTCCAATGAGGCTGGTGAATGTGGCTGATTTTAACGGCTTTCCCTATATCGTGGGGTTTCATCAGATCAAAAGTGAAAGCTGTTAACGTCACAGTCAGGGAGGCTTATGCCGGGGCGCGATCAATGAAAGATCACACTGAGAAAACTTTTCCAAAGCGCACGAACTCTTGTCTCAAATGTGGGACTGGGCCTCGTACGGTAAAAAGAAAACGAAATGCATAGAATTTCAGTATCGAAGGATCCTTTTATCATAGGGTTTTGGTTTCTCAGTGACACATGTCAGGACATAGAATGCAGCGACTCTCAACAAACTAAGATGTTTCGAGTCGTTGACAATGACAGTCTCGCGCCTGTTGACCTTCCGATCTCTGGAATCAAGCTTAAAAGTCACATGAGGCCATTGCAGACCAATTAGTCAAAACATCAATCCAATCACCAGATCGGAAAGTATTCACCGAGCAAGACTATTTGCTTCTTCGCCCACTCATCTTTTGAACCACTTCGAAGCTCGAGTGCAACGTTATCGGGCTCGTTGTGATGAACACTGAGAGCCGCTGTAATGGCAAATATTGCAAATGTCAATTCACGTTTACGGGAAAGCTGTGAAACGAGAAACTAAGGAATATGAAAGAAGCGGTGAGATCGTCTAGATGCAAAGGACCTAGGGTCTTGTGAGAATCTCACTTGGTAACCTGCGACTGTGCATAATTGCAAAATTACTTCGGTGTATTGAAATACTGTGGGAAAGGGTCAAAATCAATGTCATTTAGACTTGTCAAGATAGTGGACTTATCGGCAAATCAAATAGAAAAACCGGGGTGCAACTGCTATCGCAGCAGGAAATCGGAAGTCAAGGAAGTTTCAACGACGTCTTGTGCAATTGATGATTGACAGGTCAAAGACCAATTGGCGTTTGGTCGGAGAAGAGGTCGCCTATCCTTAAGGGTGGCTGCGCATCGTTCGGGTCTCGCTCATCCAGTGAACAGCCGAAGCTTTAGAGGAACGTACCAGTTCTAGCTCAATGAGCGCCTACTCTTAAGTGTGCTCGAGTTCTCGTTCTGGATTGAATCCAAAACTTAAAGTGAAGCTTTTGTTTGTAAAAATGGTGATACTTGGTCTCAACAGCTGACTTAGCTAGCTCAACAAAGTGCCTTTCAGTTGGGAGGGTACTCTGGAGCTTTATTATTGGGTTTGATACGACCAAAGACAATTTAAAGACAATCTCCTATGAATCTAGATATTTGACATCTGAAATCTCATTTGCTCACAATTTCGCATTAGGTGGAGCGTGAGGATCAGGAACACCTTCTGCTTGAGAATCGTTGAGCTTGGCTGAACGAGTAAAGCCGATATCTGATTGTAGACTTTTCGATAAGTTTGGTACGATGCTGCAACAAGGGAAGAGCGGGGGATGACGTTTCAGCTCGAAGGCGAATTAGCTTTTCCTCTGCTATCTAAAAGTCTCTCAAAATTTTTGAAACCGACCAATTTAACAATTTGAAGAGAGAATTCATCATTGTCTCGATGTATCGATGTATGCGCAGCGATTAGTTCAGCCGCAGGTCCCATGTGTGGCACTCCAAGGGCGGGCACGCCAAGAACATGCAGTTGCCCAATAGAGGTGTTGTCGCATCAGAGGAGTTTATTAAAGAGCTCAGTGTCTAGCTTTGGAGTGGAAATGGCACGAGGTAGCACCTCGATCTAAAGGACGCTCAAGCAGGTCAATCTACTGATCGACGGGCGCAACTCTTTGAATCGCGCTTGTGCATTGACGTGCTTTTCCAGTTGACTCTCATATCACACCAGTCATATTTACCACGTTCGGCGTTCTATTGTGCTCGCCGGTCCAGTCACAAGCATCAAGTATAAAACACGTTAAGTTGTTGGCAGTGAATTAGTCGTAACGTAAATCTCAATGCCCTGGTGCAACCAGGTCGTCGAAATCTTTGGCTTTGGGGGCCCGTTGTGCGTTAAATGTTGAAAAAGTCTTATCACATACACAAAGGTCGATACTTCCAAATAGCAACCTGCCAATATGAACCTTCGATAACGTATCGAGTATAAGGCGAACAAACTCCTGTGTGGGCACAAACTTGTTTTTAGCAACTCTCGCAAATGCTTTCGCCGAAAGATAAGACATGAAGGAATTGACGGTGAAGGGGACGCTCGCTATAAAATACATCCTTCGAGCATCATTGTCCATGCAATACATGTTTATTGAAGTTGTTGATAGACTCCCTCCCAAGTACGAGTCCAACAGAACAAGATAGGCTTTTGTGGTCGAGTTGAATAAACAATTTTCTTCGTAAAAGCCCCTTAGCGAGGATATCATTTCATTGTGTCCACAAAACATTGAATCTTGAGTCGCGCGTCTAAAGAGAGCCCATACTGTCTTTGCAGCCTCACGAAACCACGTACCTAATAAAGTTTTGCACACCCGCGGGTTTTGAACATCGAAAAACGTGTATGCGCGCATGCTCAGGGTGTAAGACGGCGGTGCGATAGGACGCATCTTCGTTTGCATTATCTGATCGAGATATTGGTTGTCGCAAAGCAACTTCAGAAGCCCGCTGGTTTTTAGTTCAGTTGATCGAAAGCTGAGACTTGCAAATGTCAGTTGCTGTCAGCGTGTTTTTCATTGTGGACGGAAAGATTCGAAACTAAAGTCTCGTCTTGATTTCGGGCGACTGTTGAGGCCAAAAAGCAAAATTCCAATGTTTCAGCACGAGCGTCTCGCGAGCAATATGAAGCGGTCTAATACTTGGCTCATTAGCTTGTGGCAACTTCAAGCAATTGAATCCACCTAGCTCAATCGACACTTCGGCATTTCACGGGATATACAGCGTCACAAGACATTAAACTTCTGCACGAGAGCTTGCGTAAATTCGACCGGTCGAATACTCGCCCCTTTTTATTAAATGTAGTCATTTTTAACGTCAAAATAAGGTGAACCTGGCCGTGCCGAGTTTCTCAGAGCTCGGCATGTACGGGCGAACGAGTGCCAGACAGGAGCGCTCGTTAGACCATATGTCGAAACGGCTCTCTGCCCGCATCTGGGTAACAAATTCATTGTGACTTCGTGTTTCGGCTTCGCAACTGCTGATTTGCTGTGGGGTCCCGAAACCCAAGATAATGGCGACGAATGTCGTAGACACCACACGTTGTGCGATACCTTGTCAACACTGGCTTGGAATGCGCCGATGGTGTTCCTTCTTCACACCGAATAGAGCGACCACGTCGACATCAAGTCAATTGCGCTGACGTCTTTGGTGTGCGGAATCTGCCCAATGTCTCGGAGCGCCGGAGAAGACCGCCAAAGAAAAACCCGCACCGCTGTCCGCACGCGGCAACGAGCGCCAACGCAGGGCGCACGGATAGAAGGAAGCCGCTCCACAAGAACCCCTGGAGCAACGGCATTAAAATCTGGTCCTTGAGCACTGCGTAAAAGACAATGCCGGGTGTCACCGGGCCAATGGCCCGGGCACGGGTGCCGGCGCCGGCGTAGCGGCGCAACAGCCGTTCAAATGCCTGTTCGAAGCGGAGGTCGGGGATGGGTACGGACATGGACCCGTACACCAGTTGAAAAATGATGGACATGGAGCTGGCGGACAGCGGTCCGCGAGTCACCATCCGGCAGACCGAGCGGGACCACGTGGACTTCATTCTCCGCGGCGTGGACCTCGCGGTGGCCAACTCGTTGCGGCGCACGATGCTCGCTGAGATCCCGACGCTCGCAATCGACTTGGTGGAGATTGACGTGAACACGCTGGTGTTGGCGGACGAGTTGCTTCTGCACCGGCTCGGCTTGGTGCCGCTCTGCAGCGAGGGCATTGAGAACTTGTCGTACTCGCGTGACTGTACGTGCGACCAGTACTGCCCGAATTGCAGCGTCAAGTTGGAGTTGGCGGCCAAGTGCGACAGCGACTCGACCATGAATGTGTACGCCACAGACCTCGCCAAGTTCCACAATGGACTGAAGTTGGGCGACCCTGTGGTGCGCGACGCCCAGCACCGGGGGCCGCTCATTTGCAAGTTGCGCAAGCACCAGGAGCTTCGTCTCACATGCATAGCCAAAAAGGGCATCGCCAAGGAGCACGCAAAGTGGCTGCCGTGCGCCGCGGTGGGCTTCGAGTACGACCCGTGGAACAAGTTGAAGCACACCGACTACTGGTTTGAGGAGGACGCCGAGGCCGAGTGGCCCAAGCTGGCCAACTGCGAGTGGGAGGAGGCGCCAGACCCCGACGCGCCCTTCGACTACCGTGCGGTGCCGCTGAGCTTCTACGTGGATGTCGAGACGGTTGGCAACTTGCCGCCCAACGAGGTTGTGGTGAGGGGGATCGAAACGTTGCAGTTGAAGCTCGCAGGCATCGCCGTGGAGCTCAACAAGGACTCGGTCGAGGCCAATGAGGCTGCTGCGGGCGGGTTCACCACGTACGGCCGGTCCCCGGGGAACTCGCCCAACGGTTACCTGTACGGGTTCGGGAAGCTGGGGTGGTGACGCGGGGGCGCGGGGCTTTGGCAAGCAATAGGACGCTGAAGCGGAGCGGATCGATTGGCACGATAAATGTACAGATTAGTAATGGTGAACAGGTTAGTGTATGCAACGTCAATGGTGATTGGCGCCTTCTTTTAGACGCCGATCAACGGGGGATCTGTCGTTAAACCGCACGTGAGATGTTGGCCGAGCTTGTCAGTGCCACGCGACCGAAGTTTGACCGAAAGTGCTGTTTACTTTCACCGCAACAGACAAAGTACCACGAACGTTCGAACAAAATAGTGGAGAACAAGCTCAAAAAAGTGCGGCGACTGCAAAGCAGCGCACACAAGAAAAGGGAAACTCAACTCAACTGTGTTTCCATTTTGAATTTTTCCATCACCTTGTCTTGCGTTGCGTTTTCAATCGCTCTTGGCTTCGATACCTAACGTTGGCAAATTCGAGGCCAATTAGACTTAGTGAGGAATGCTTCGAGAGCAACATCTTTTGAAGTTGATTCAAATGCGTGTATTCGTGCAACAACTGCGTATACGTGACATCGGCACAATCGGCGAGCTTACAACGCGCTCACGCAGAGGCAAGCTCGTTACTCAAATGAGCGCCCGTTCTCGAGTTCAGAGGTATGTTCAAGGCTTCTCTTTTGAAAGCCAATGCATGAAATCATGAAAAGACATTCTTGAGCGTGCGGTCAGGTGTCAATACATGAAGTCGATGCGCGAGTCATGTGTCATTGTAGCGTTTTAGTTTACAGTGTTGGCCGCAATGGGTATGGAGTAAGTCGCATCATTAGGAACTGAGTGTTCTGTGCGCATTACTCAAAGTTGCGTGACTGGAACTTTGTTCGCTCATTATCCAATCGCAAAGCACAGTCGCAAGAAGCTCGAATGAGTTCACGGTGTATCCTGGCTCAACGCTTCGAAATTGGAATTCCGCCCCAACAGGAATTCGCAACCTGCGTGCTTTCAAACCCACAATTCTGTCAACCCTTTATATCATCAACGCAATGTGTGCCTCCTTGCACGCGGTGTCGATCCAGTCCACCAAATTAAGGCCCTGCAATTGCATCGGTTCCGGCTTTATCCTCACAAGCTGGCGCAACACCTCCACAGTCGGCCTCGGCGCTTTACACAATGTCTGAAACAAGACCGTGTCCCTGAGGCGCGTTCGCACAGTCTCGTCGTCGATACCTTCCGTTTGCTTGATGCGGCTCCAGTCGTCGCACTTTAGGAGTCGCAACCAAATTTTCTCGCACGCCTCTGCAAACTCCATATCGCTGGCAATGAGCGAAGCCACGGCGAGCGCGCTGGCGAACACGCCGTCGACGAGCCGCGGATTCGTCAGCGTCAAGAGGTCAACGAGCTCGGCATTTGCAAGAGGCTCCTGCGCCATGAATTGCTCAAAGCACGCACCAACGTCGCCAATGCTGAGATTTGCGCAAAAGTACTCTCTCGTCACCAACTCTGCGCGGCCTTCCATGAATGCCACAATCTTGGTGTAAAGCTGGTTCTGTACGCGCACCGCCACAAGCTGCTCCTCAGCTTCTGCAGCTACCGCGGTTCGTTTCGCCTGGATCGCCGCCAACTTGGCCAACGACAAGCTCAACTCGCGTGCCTCCTGATTGGTGACGCGGTCTGACAATGCGAAAAGCAGCAGAAACGCGTCCTCGAACTTGTCGTGCTGCTCATAAAAAACCCAGGCCAATCCGGGGTACTTGCCCTCGTCAAAGAATGGCTGCAAGTACTCTGCGTACCCAAACAACTCCAGGGTGTTGCCGCTTTTGATGAGCTGCTCAAAAAGCAGCGCTGCGTATTCATGACCATATAGCTTTAAAAAGTGCTCGTGGCGGTCCAGCACTGCCGCAACCGATTCAAAGTCACGATACTTCTCAGCTATGCGTACAGCGTCGTCTGCGAGTCCGTGGCGCACCATCGCGGCAACCCACTTGCTCTTTTGGGTGGTGTGCCACCGCGTGTACCGGTCCAACTGGCTCTCGTTGGTAGCCTTCATGTACGCGATGGCGCCCGTGACAAAAAAGTAGAGCAGCTCCGCGAGCTTGACAACGCTGCGCGCGCGCGCGCTGTCGCTCGCGGCCAGCGCAAAGACACGGCAAAAGATGCGCTCGGCCACCATCAATAGGTCGCTGTCAAACACCCAGTGGCGTCGAGGGCCCACGTCTCGAAGAAAGGTGGCCTCGTTGCTAAACATGCCGTCGTGAAGAACCGCCACGAGCAACTCCACGGGCCCGTCGAGCAGCTTCACCATGTTGGTAACCACGGGCAAAATGTCCTTCGTGCGGTGCCGCAAGAAATGTCTGGCGGCGTCTCCAGCGAGTTCGTCTCCGGCAAGCTCTCTGGCAGCTACTGTGAGGGCTTGTCTCACCGCCTCAGAGCTCTCCGCCACCAGCCACACGCTCTGCGCCATCTCAATCTTCTCCAACGCCTCCACCATCTCCGGAAGCATAATGTCAAAGTTGCGGCCCACGTACGCAATGAGCTCGCGCACCGCCAGCGCGCGGAATGCGAGCGAGTCGCCCGCGGTGGTGTACAGCAAATACGGCAGCGCCAGCGCCAAGAGCTCGTCGAGGATTTGCACCACGGCCTCACGCACAACGTCCTGCGGAAAGTCGGGGCCCACGTCGAAATCGAGCGCCGCCAGCGTATAGTAGTAGACGGCCTGCTGCACGTGCAGCTTCAACTGCGCCACTGGGTCGTTTTCGGCCGCCGAGCGAAACCGCTCAATGCGCAAGACGCCATACTCGCGTGTGAGCACCAACACCGCCGCATGAGGGCCGCCTTCGCTGCCCGAGCCCAAAACGTGCACGTTTCGCAGCAACCGCACAGCATCCGTCCACCGCAGAAGAGGCCCACCCAAATCGGCCATGAGCACCGCCAGGCCCGCCACGACAAACGCCGTGGATGGCTGCGGCACATACAACTTTGGGTCGTCGGCGTGCGGAAACTGGCGCGTCGTTTGGAGAAGCACGCCGCTGGCGTCGATCCGCAAAGTCGCAAGCACAAGGCTGCGCCCGGCAGCGGTGTCCACGCGCACGAGCACGGCGTACAAGGCGTCCGAAACGGGCGCCATGTCGCAAAAAACAACGCCGTGCACCGCGCCAAGCACGCCGTCGGCGTTTTCCAAGCTCGGAGCGAGCTTGTGCGAGGTGGCGCCGTTCGCCGAGACGCAGCGAAACACGCCCAGTGCGTCGAGCACCGCAATGGCGTCGCCCGCGCGCTGGACGCTCACAATCTGCGCCGGACGCAAAAACCAGCGGCCAGGTGTCACGAGCTCCAGAACCTGCAAGTGGGCGTTCCCAGACCCGTCGCGAAGGCGCACCAACACGACCCTGCCCCGCAGCGTCGCCACAGCAATGCCCGCGCCAACATTGTTCGCCAATGTCGCCGTTTCGCCGCTGCGCAAACCGAGATGGGCCCGGTTGTGGGGACTGGCAATGAGGTCGAGCGCGGGGGCGTGCTGCGTGCTCTCGTAGTAGCGCACAAGCCCAGACTCGCAGTCCACAATCACGAGCCCCGGGTCGGGAGCCGTCGGCGTCGACGGCGCCACCAAAAGGGCCAACACGAGCTGGTTCTCAATTGGGAACTCAAAGTAGAGGGGCAGCTCGTCCACGGAGCGGTACAGCCATATGTTGAGCGTCTTCTCGCCAACGAGAAGCGCCAGGCTCGTGGCGCCGTCGGTGTAGCCATTGAGGGCAGATCCGTTTTGCAAAAGCGGCGGAAAAGAGGGGAGTTGCACCACGCAGTAGTGCTCGCTTTTTGTGAGCTCAGTAGCGGCCTGCGAAGGGGCAGCCAGATGGAAATCGGTGGACTCGGGCGTTCGCGTCGCCAGCACGGACCCCTCGAAACGACGGGGTGTGAAGATACCCATGCGTGTACGAACCGATTCACCAACAAAGGTTGAAGGTTGAGTATTTCCGTCATTTTTAAATTTGTGGAAAGTTTAGTGGCATGTCATTGGGACCGACCTGCACAACATTGGCTGCAAAAGTCGCTCCACGTCTATGTAATCCGGCTCACTTTGAAAGCCGCTGCTTTTTCGATTCGGGCTCCAAGTCAAAGTCCTCGCCATCGAACTCTTCCTCGTCCACCTGGTCGTACCGCTTGTTCAAGCCCTTCATTTTTCGTGTCTGCATCTTGCTCAAGTCCTGGGAGCCAACGTGGATTTGCGCCAATTTGTCGCCTGTCAAATCCGTCGTGACGTTCTTCTTCTCCTTGGCATGCAACTGCTTGGGACGCGCCATTGCAGCCTTCTCAACCTCGGGCGCCGGTGGGGTGCGGCGGCCAATTTTAAAATCGAAGCGTGGCCCCACCTCCTCAACCTCGACACGAGGAACCTTTTGCCCACTCTTCAAGGTCCTGAGCTTGTACACGCGAAAATGCACCAACGGCAACGTCGGCGAATTCGGGTCCTCGATCTCGCCCACCGACACGGAAATGACATGCTGCAACCCGGCAACGTCCTGCAAGTCCGTCTCGTCGCCGCGGAAAAAGTCTAGAAAGAGAGACTTGACGTGCGCGAGCGCAGGGTTGGTGTCAAACTCGCCGTTGAAGCTGAACATGGGTTTGAGGCCAACACTGAATGTGAGCTTCTTGAAGTCGCGGAGCAACTTCCAGTTGTCCTGGATCAGCAATTCCACCATGTCGTACACTTTGAAGTTGAAGAAACGGCAAAAGACGAGTGTGTTTGGCCGCTTTTTGTTGTTCAGGGAGAACACCATCAACGAAGTGTCATTTTTCTCCGAGAAGAACTCGAGTCCCAGTGCATCGTCAAACGGACGCACCTCGTTCTTTTTCTGGAACATCTTTGCGTCTGGCTTCTTCAACGCCATCAAGTCGATCATTGCATCGTGGAGGAACTTCAGGCCCGTGGAGCCGGGGACGAAAAGGGCAGCTTTTGTGTTCTCCACAAGCTTCGCCTCCTTCCGCTCGAGAGCACGCTTGGAGCGGGCGTTCTTGGGTTTGCTGGGGTTAGCAGAGGAAAAACATACATTGTTCTAATCATGCGATGAGATGCGAAGGGTCGAAAAATAAAGGTCGCACCCGGGTTCGAACCGGGGTTGTTCGGATCAAAACCGAAAGTGATAACCACTACACTATGCAACCAATGCGTCAGTTTGAGTGCTCTCGCTAAACTACACAAGCGTCATGTTTGCATGCATGACGCTGGTACCCTCTCATCGCCGCATCCTGCAGTTTACTCTGCCGATGGACCTGGTGGACAAGGACTACACGAGCCTGGAGCCGCTCAGCGGGCTGCCATCGCCCAAATTGGCTCGTCCAATGCTCACGTGCCCGGTCGCTAAACAGCGCTCGCTGCTGATGAACCTGGTACTGCTGAGCCACCTGCATCAGCAGAGACTGATGCTGATTATCCTGCTCGAATCGCGCCGCAACTCGCTTGTGCTGGTGGACGATTTTCGCAACAATGATTCGACAGCTAGCTTGGTGCTGTTGGGGCCGCCAATGGGTCTCGTTGACCCTGTCGGAGGTAAGAAGAAGCGTCCGAACTTTGTGTTTTCCGACGAGGACAGCGAGTCTGAGCCCATGGGGCGGCGCTGGCGGCGCAAACTGAGCGATAAAGTGCAAAAACCGCTGTTCTTGGCCCACCTCAAACGAGATTTCAACTTTCGCATCAAAAAGAGCAATGCGCCTAAAAGCCCGCAGACAGCGCCCAAGAGCCCAGACGAGGTTCCCACGGGAGACCCATCATGTGTTTCGCCAGTGACGCTGAAGGACACAAAGTACGCCAACAAATCTGTTGATAAGGAAGAAACGATAGATCGAGAAGAACGAACAGAACGAGAGAGCGACGAGCGAAAGAAGGTGCGATCCTCTTCCATCACCCAATCCATATTTCTCAAAAAGCGCATGCTTCTATCGAAGGATGTGCAGCTTGAACTTTATCTGCACCTGCCCATGGAGGCGCGCTTTCCTGAACCTGCGAAAGAAGGTAAGGTGCGTATTCTACGCACACCCCTGCCGCCCGCGCAGGCTGACGTGCGGCTGCATAAGCGACTATATGAATTCAACAGGAAGTGGAACAAATCAGTGTCTGAGCCACTTCCGAGGCGCGACGACGCCCGCAAGCGTGAGCGGTCTGAGCTGCTCTCGAGTAACGACGGTTATGCCATACACTAATGCAGGTTCAGGAAGTTAGACATAAGAAGTTGTGAAAGTAATCTTGACTCTCGCGCAATGTCTCAATGCCGCTGAGCTTTATCGGGAATAAATGCGAAACGAAAACACTCGACATTCTACAGGCGTGCTTCAACCTAGACGATGTGTGTTGCTTGGGATGCTCGTATTCCAGCATTCTGTTTGTCTTTTCGTTACATGATTCGGCTTTGCTCAATTTTGCACAGAAGTTTTGTTTCACAAAAAAGGACAGAATCGCGAAAACTTTTCGAAAATCGTAGCGACAACACAATCTTCCTTGACACACTGTTAATACCCGATATGCATTGTTGGTACACTAGCTCATTGACGTCACTACTCAGCTGGTTGTGCCAGACTCGAATCCTGCTATACCCACCCTTTGCTTTGCTCAATCCAAAATGACCTCGTCTGAGGAGCGCCGAAGACTATCGAAAAAGGGCAACTTAACAAGTTGAGCAGCCCCTAAGCGCTTCGCGGGGTCCATGTTGAAGCATGCGTACAACACCTGGAATAACTGCTTGAGCTCGGTGTACTCAGCCACGTGCTGTTGCTCTGTGGGCCGCACGAGGCTGGTGCCGCTGGCGAAACGCAACGTGTCTAACGCCACGCTCCCCGGCGGGAGGCTGTCGTGCCGCCGCTCATGGTCTAGCACTGTGAGTACGAAACGGATGAGGTCGCCACCAAACAGCATTTGCTGGAGATTGGGAATGTTGATCTCCAAGCCGCACCCGTGCAACTCGGCGCACTTTTGGAGTTTGGAGGCGCCGAACAAAAGCACCGTCTCGACAAGCGCGTCAGTGTCGTCAGGCAGGTTGAATAGAGGAAACTTGCGCGACAAAAGCAGGAGGCCAATGACACCCACCGACCACACGTCGAGCTTTGTGGTTTGATTTGTACACTTGAGCAACACCTCGGGCGCGCGAAAGCCGCGGGTTCCGGCTCTGTTGGCGCGGCGTGGAGGTCGCTGGTCAACTTTGGGGTACGCTGCGCGCACATTGTGCCTTTTCGCCAATTTGGAGAGCACTGGCTTCTCGCGGCTCACGCATGGACACGTGCGCCCCGCGGACGTGCCCAACTTCTCGGCAAGACCAAAGTCCACAATGACGCCCTTCCCTTTGAACGGATCGTACAAGAAATTTGTGGGCTTCAAGTCGCGGTGGATGATGGCCTTGCTGTGCACAAATGTGAGGCCCTGGAGAAGCTCCCAAAGATACTTTTTGATCCCTGCAACAGGCAAGTCGCGGTAGAAGTCGCGGAAGTCCGTGTGTTGGTAGTAGGGCAAGATGGCAATCACCTGGTCTTGGTGCCGGAGGATGTCGAGGAGTGGCGCCACGTTGGCGTTTCCCAGGAGCATGTATAAAAGATTAAGCTCGTTGTGGATGCGATTCGGCAGCAGCGTGACGTAAATTTGCTTGAGCGCCACCAAGGGCGTTTTTCGGTTTTTCCGGCGCACGCCGTCCTTGAGCGGCGGCGCCTTCCACTGCTGCAGACCCAACACCACGGCGCCGTCTGTGGCCTCCGCTTTGTAAACGGTGGAAAATGTGCCCTCGCCAATCTTGTCCAAAAGCCGGTACTTCTCGGCTAATATGGGGAAACATTGCTCCAAGCGGTGCATTTCCTCGAGCACTTCGAGCGCCACGTCGTCTTTTTCTAGCTCGTCAAGCTCCTCTATCTGCTCTGTATGCGTCTCCTCTTGCTCACGCTGCTCCTCCGGTTGCTTCTCGTTATTCTCGTCAGTGTTTTCAGGCTCCAACCTTGCTGCTTTGGGCTTCACGGGCGGATCGTAGAAGGGATCGTTTGGCAAGACGCGTTTGCGGTCGTCTGCGCTTGAATGATGCAACGTCAATTTTCTGTGGAGGCTGTCAAGCTTGCTGTGGAGCCCAGACGAGCTGGTCTCGACGTCGCGTTCTCGTAGCTGCTTGAACGTCAACAAGCCCTCCATGGTGTTTGGGCTGCGTGCAGGTAGAGAAGCAAGATGCGTCAACACCATGCACGAGCTGGGGCACGGGTGCGGCGCTACGTGTTTAAAGTGCAGTGGAAAGAGTATTGTTGCACCAATTGGGAATTAAGGTTCGAGCACAATCTGGCACGTTTCAGACAAAAGTGATTTAGGCGCAGGATGCTTGTCGCTCCTGGTCACAATTCTTCGTAGTGGACTGATGACTCGAGACGACCATTTTCGTAACGATTGATACGTGAGCTACTTGATCTCTGTTGTCATGCGACGAACTACGCTATCGAGATGCACGAACTGTACCTTGACATTAGCCTGTAAGGTGTTGCTCTCCTTCGCTAGGAATCATCGACTCAAATACAATGACCAACGAGGAATGTAGCGACGCATTCGAATAGACAATTTCTGCGACTTCAAAAACGAAGTGCTATTGTTTATCGCTTAGCTAATCAGCCTTGTCGATGTAAACGCCAATCTTGACGAATCTCGTTGCTCATTTACATCTACGAGACTTCCAAACGAAAACCTCGTATTAACACACGAATCTATTGTCGTGGGTTTGCTAACTTTTTACGCTGACAGCCGTCTCTGGCAGAGGCCCACTACGGCTCACATTTAAAGGCTGTTCTTTGAGGCTTTCAGGAGCGAGGCTCTCCGTTATCATTCTACAGTGCGCTTGGTAGTGTGCCTCATTACAGGCGTGATTTTGGTGGGAATCTTTAATGGTATCTTATTTTTTTTTTCTATCATTTGCGTCAGGCCAGCTTAAACAAATTCTTACACTTACCAGTTTTGCGCCTTAGACGTTCTTTCTGGTTTCAACATGAACCAGACCAAGATCAAGATGAGCCAAG
>JAKUAK010000036.1:0-68400 GCA_030562905.1 Tanozyma kutaoensis | reverse complement strand
TGAGGCGGGGTGCTAGCGTGGTATTGGTGGACACAAAAGGGGGAAGAGGGGCACAGGGGGGGCAAGAGGGGCACGATGAGAAGGTGGGGTACAGCGACTCAGACTCAACCTCTCCGGACACACGCTTCCCCAAAGCCAACCTCGGCCACACAAACACAAGCACCTACGCCGCGCTCGGCAAGGCCCTCCGCGCCATGGGGCTCCACTACACCCCGCAGCGAAACTTGCTCTATTCGTTCCGCTCCAACCACCAAACCAACGTGCTGCGGCTCATGATGGTCAACTTGCTCCGACGCAACTACAAGTTGGCGTACAAATGTCTATGCACCCTTGTCAACGCGCTGGTGGGCTACGAGCGGCTCGAGTGGGTGGAGATTTGGCCCGTTGCCATTGAGATTTTGCAAAAGGCGCTGGACAAGAGGCACCTCTTCAACTGGTTAGCGTTGAATTTTCCCCTCGACCGCAAGGCCCGTGTTGGCCGGCGTCTTCCGACGTACGGGCCCGGGTCGCGTGTCCAGACGCCGTTGTGGATGCTCAGTAGCTTGTGGCACTTGCTCGTTGACGGAGACTACGCGAGGGTCAAGGAGACGGTGGAGGAGGTGATTGAGCTGCCGCCGTACAACACGGACTGGACGGTTTACTACATTGCGGGGCTCTGTCTTCTAGTAGAGGCTGAGACCTTGGAGGACAAGACAGAAAACGTGAAGCGGGCAGAGGCCTATTTCGCCAAGAGCCGGGAGTTCGAGGGCACGGAGGCGACAGAAGCCCCCGCGCAGGTGGAAGTCCGCGGGCTCTCGCTCAACAACGGCTTTGTTCAGGAAACGGCCGAGCCCGACCTTGTGATGCCCAAAAAGTACCACCCTCGGGTGCTTGGCGGCGAGCCTTACCCTGTGGAGAAGCGCTCGTGGCACCACGCGTGGTGCCAGCGCGTGAAGCGGCTGTACAAGTGTCTCATTTGCGGCCGCGTGTTGGCGCCACGGACCGTGGTGGCGCACATTACCAAAACACACCGTGTGCGGCAAAAAACGCCGTGTCCCTTTGACGAGCAGCGCACGCTGGTGTTGGAGCAGGCGGTGAGGGACAAAGGTGTTGTGTGCCGCGAGGACGGGTACTTTTACGACGTTTTGGAGAGCAACCACGACCCGCGGAAACGCCCGCCGTGGCCTGCCCCGCGGTTTGGCATTCTGAGGGCGCGGGCGAAGCCGAAAGAGACCGAAAGTGGGAGCCACAAATCGATGAATGAGCGGACGCCAGACCCGAGCGTGAGGGATCCGAGCGTGCCACCAGACCCGAGCGTGAGGGACCCGAGCGTGATACCGGACCCGAGTGTGTTTGCCGTGGCGGAGAATGAGTTTGTGATGCAAGACGGCGACGATGTCTATGTGCCGCTTGCCCAGGCCCGAAACAGTGATGAATGGCTGCGTAACGAGAAATAATTGGCTGCGTAACGAGAAATGAATGGCTGCATTACTAGTAATGAATGGCTGCATTACTAGTAATGAATGGCTCGGCCCTAACGGTAACGAATGGCTGCGTAACTTGTAATGAATGGCTGCGTAACTTGTAATAAATGGCTGCGTAACTAGTAATGAATGGCTCGGCCCTGACGGTAACGAATGGCTGCGTAACGGTGATTAATGCCTGCGTAACGGTGATTAACGGGCTTGACGGTGACGAATAAATTAATTGTGAATTATCGGGACCCCGATGCTGGAAGCCACGTTGCCTCGTTGCACCGCAATACCTACACGATCCTTCGATCATCCAGCATTCATTTCTCATAAAGGTGTCGCACAACGTAGCACGCAATTCTCCCATTGATGTAGGTGATACACACGCCCTGTCCACCGTCATTTATTCGTTATTCGTCAAGTCGTGGACGCCGAGCCACTTGTCCGGGTCTGGGTCGTCGTCCGGGTCCGGCGGCAGCGTCACCAAGGCGTAGACCGGGCTGGGCTCTGCGGGCGCCACCGCGAGGGTGGCCTCTGCGGGCAAGCGCACGGTGCTGCCGTTCTTTTCAAACACGGCCCAGTCTGCGGGCACGTCTGGGTCTGGCGGCTGCAGGGGCGGGTCTGCGCGGGCAAAGACGGGTCTGCGGCACAAGGGGCAGTTAGCCAGGCGCTCCAACCAGTCCTTGAGGCAGCCCAAGTGGAGAATGTGGCCGCAGTGGAGCCGTTTGGGCACGCGGCGCGGGGCCAAGGCGCGGCCGTGGGCGGCGGCCTCTTGGGGCAGGCGCATTTCCTCGCGGCAGATGATGCACAAGCGCCCCGCGTGGTCCAAGTGGGCGGCGGAGGCGGCGGCGAGGTGCAGGTGCAAGTGGCGGGCGTGGGAGAGGTACGTGGCAAAGGCGCGGGCGGCCTTGAACACGCGCCACGCGGCCTGGGCCGTGTCGTGGAGCACGGTGAGGGTGGGCAGGGTGCCCGCGTGGGCGGCGAGCATGTAGGCGAAGCCAGCGTAGAAGCACAAGGTGAGGGCGGCGGCGGCGAGGTCCACCGTCAAGGTGCACACGGGCTTGCCCTCCCACACGCACTCGTCGCCGTCGGCGTCGTTGCGCAGGCGGTACCACACCATCTCGTGGACGTTGAGCAAGAACTTGCTGCAGTAGGTGGCCAAGTCGAACGCGAGGCGGGCAAACTGCACGCCAAACAAGAGGCTGCCCATCAGCGGGAGGCCGCGGAACACGTCGAGCACAAGGAGCTTGGCGAGCAGAAAGTCCACCGCGAGCAACAAGGCCGCCACGCCCACGTGGAGGTCCAAGAGCAAAGTGCGGGCAATGGCGGCGCGGCGGAGCCGTGCGTCGGGGAGCACGTTGCCCACGCGCGTCTGGAGGCGGTCCAAGCGCTCGGTGGCGAGCACGTGGCACGCCTTGAGGAGCATCGCCACCGCGGCTAGGGCAATGTTGGGCACGCCGCCGTCGCTGATGGTCAACGACAAGAGGTGCAACGCGTAGTACGGGAGCGTGTCGCGGAGGAGCTCGAGCTCCGTGGGCAGCGGCGCGCCAAAGAGGAGCCGCACGCACACGAGCGCCGCCGCCGCCAGCGCCGCCACGGCAAAGTTCACAAACACGGAAAAGTGGAGCCCCAGCGTGAGCTCCGCGGCAAACGTGTACGTGTCGACGGCGCGCTGCCCGACGACCCACGCCAGCACGCCGAGCGCCGCGGCGCTGGCGCAGAGGTAGGCGTGGAGAGCCAACACAGGGTTCATGTGTGCAGGCGCTACCGCCATGCCTGGACATGGCCGTGGACACGGCCGTGGCCGTGGACACAGACATGGCCACCAACATTGTTCAGTGGGCATGGCCATGAAACGTTGGTCGGATTCCGTAGGCATGGAACACTGGTCGGGTTCCATATGCATGGAACATTGGTCGGTTCCATAGGCATGGTCTTAGTCGGGTTCCATAGGCATGGTCATTGGCCATGCCAATGAAACGTGGTCAATGGTAATGGTCAATGGTACTGGTCTGTAGTAATGGTCAATGGTAATGGTAATGGTAATGGAACATTGGTCAGTGGACATGGCCACGAAACATTGTTCAGTGGACATGGACATGGAGCATTGGTCGGGTTCTGATGCATGGAACATTGGTCGGGTTCCATAGGCATGGTCTTGGTCGGGTTCCGTCTGCATGGAACATTGGTCGGGTTCATATGCATGGAACATTGGTCGGCTTCATATGCATGGAACATTGGCCATGGAACGTGGTCAATGGTGAAGGTCAATGGTGAAGGTCAATGGTAAAGCTCAATGGATCATTGGCCAGGAGCCATTGAAATTGGCCAACGGAACATTGGCAACGGTGCGTGGTCTATGGTATTGGTCAGTGCAGCAGGGACATGGTGACAAAGTAATATCAAAACATTTTGGCATGGTGACATTGAGCTGTGAAAACATCGTGACATGGTGACGTGGTGGCATTGTGGTAGAGAGTGACAAGTGCTATAGTAACATGGTGAAATTGACATGGTGACATTGACATGGTGACATGGTTTTTGAGACACAGTAATATCGCGGACATGTTGATATCGTGTGACGTGAGAATAGTGCGACATGGTGGTGAGATGGTTCATTGTGACATGGTGATATCTTGGACATGGTAACGTTGTGGGACCCTGGATTATAGTGACATGGTCATATTGTGACATGGTGGTGACATACTTATTGTGACATGTAATGTCAAGACATGGTGGTGAAGTCGCAGTATTGTGTTATGATGATATCAAGACATGGTACTATCGTGGGCGCGATAATATCGTGTGACATGGTAATATTGTGGGACCCTGGATTCAGCTCTTAGTGTTCATAGTATTCTTCTTGTTCTTATTGTTTAAGGGTTTCTAGTGTTCTTGATGTGCTTAGCGTTCTTGATGTTCTAAGTGTTCTTGATGTTCTTAGTGTTCTTAGTGCTCTTGGTGTTCTTTATGTTCTTAGTGTTCTTGGTGTTCTTAATGTTCTTAGTGTTCTTAGTGTGTTTATTGTTCTAAGTTCTCTTAGTGTTCTTAGTTTTCTTAGTTTTCTTGATGTTTTTAGTGCTCTTGATGTTCTTAGTGTTCTTGATGTTCTTAGTGTTCTTAGTGTTCTTAGTGTTCTTAGTGTTCTTAGTGTTCTTAGTGTTCTTAGTTTTCTTGATGTTCTTAGTTTTCTTGATGTTCTTAGTTTTCTTGATGTTATTAGTGTTCTTAGCGTTCTTGATGTTCTTAGTGTTCTTGATGTTCTTGGTGTTCTTGATGTTCTCAGTGTTCTTGATGTTCTTAGTGTTCTTGGTGTTCTTGATGTCCTTTGTGTTCTTGATGTCCTTATTGTTCTTGATGTCCTCAGTGTTCTTGATGTTCTTAGTGTTCTTGATGTCCTTATTGTTCTTGATGTCCTCAGTGTTCTTGATGTCTTTTGTGTGTTCTTGATTTTTTTTTGTATTCTTGATGTTCTAAGTGTTCTTCATGGTCTTAGTGTTTTTGTGAAATGAGAATTTAGGACGTGGTGGTGACATGGGAATACAGGGACACGGTAAAATCTAGACACGGTGGAGACATGGGAATACAGGGACACGGTAAAATCTAGACATGGTGGTGACATGGTTCATTGTTATATGTGGTGATATGGGAATATAAAAACAGAGTAACACCAAGACACGGTGGTTACTTGGTCATATTGTGACATGGTGACACAGGATTCAGTGACAAGGTCATATTGTGACATGGTGATGACATAAGAATACAGTGACATAACTGTATCAAGACATGGTGGTGACATGATATCATTGTGACATTGTTGTTCTGTGACATGGTGACATGCCAAGATTGTGGGACATGGTGACATTCACACGGATATTGACATGGTCATTGACATGGTCATTGACATTATATTGACATGGATATTGATTTAAATATTGATATAGTTATTGACATGGTATTGACAGGTGATTTGACATGTTCATTGACATGTTTATTGACAGGTGATTTGACACGGTGATACCGACATGGTAATTGGCATGTAAAATCGTGACATTGTAATCGGTGAGATTTGTTGAAATGGTCATCTGAATGAACATGGTGTCATGATATTGCTGGACGTGCGATACTGGCACGGTCATTTTGACTTGGTGGTATTGTGACATGGTGGCATGATAAGACTGTGGAGCATGGGAGTATTGACATGGTGTAAATGACCTGGACATTGACATGGTGAAGTGACAAATGACGGTGTGTGGACATCTCACGGTGACGTGATGACATTGTGGACGTGGCAATAGTGACTTGGTTTTGACAGTTTATGCTGGCAAGACGAAACTGTCGGCGGTTCGGGAAATGGGCACAAGAATTTAGCGGTGACATAGTTACATTGGCTGTGGATAATCAGTGGTGTCGATAGCAGAAAGGACGTTGTGACGGTGGCCTCGTTGCGCATGTGACATCAAAGCACCTGTCAAGAACAAGACATGGCCCAGCTGGAGCATTGAACGCTGGGCCTGCAGGGGTGGGAGTTTGATCCGCTTGAATTTGTCAATGGACACTGATCAGCGGTGCATCAAAGGTTATATCGGTCAGTTTGACACAGTCAATAGGTTAGACATTAAAAGGGGCATCTCGCTTGACCAGGTGTCTGGAACATCTTTGGAGATCACTTTGAATCACAGTCGTGATCACAGATGAAGGCTTCTTAATGAAACTCACCAACGTGGTCAAAACACTTGGCAACCGGTTGTTCATTCGATGACGTACTTCAAAATGATCGATATCTGGGTCGAGTAGCGCCATGCGCATATTGTGGAACGTGTCGTGTGTCCCTGGCCCGTCCAAACCGCTGTTCCCTAAGAAATGGTGAAAGTCAATGGTGTATGATCGAGTCAATGGGTTACGATGGCCAATGTCAAAATAAATGGAGTCAACTGAGTCGCGCGATTGAGACGCAGGCGAATGGCATCAATCCCTGGTGCAATCAAAGAGTCCAGTGGCTGCAATGAGAAGCGCGTCTTTTGCCATCACCGGTGCCTGGGGTTTGGACGACCCAGTCCCGTCACTGATATAATGTTGGTTCAGTAGCACGATGCATTAACGTCCACAGTATCGTCATCTTGACCGCGAGACGACGTCCAACGATCGGCGGCAATGGTCTTAGTTGGAGCAATTGGACGGGTCTGTGTGAGACGGCTTGATCAGACTTGGCGACTCGGACGTGTCTGAAGAGATGGCCTTGATCAAAGTAAGCCACTTGACAGGTCTGACGAGTTGTCTTTAATTAAAGTAAGCCACTCGACGGGTGCATGAGATTGTCTTTAAAACATTTGAATCTCTGTGGTGCCTTTGACAAAGAAGCCAGTGCCAAGTGTGAATCCGCAATTAGTTCTCCCCAGAACCGCCGAGCCCCAGTCAAGTCCCTAACAGTTTGTGTCGTCTCAATCAAATCTTCCGATGTCACGGCACGATGTAGCCACACTCACGTCACCCGCCTGGATCGTTCCGCTATCACACAACAGAATCCAGTGTCAGGCCTCAAGCCAGGTGCCCACTTTTCGGCATTTGATACCCCAAAACTAGCGCGAGTTCACAAACGAGCGCCCATTAAGCTCGCAATGCGCGAGATGTCACCGAGTTCTCGAGTCGACAGACTTATGGCCGAATCCTCGTCTCCATGAGCACCTCGGTGACGAATGGCAGTTGGCGTCTATTCGACCAGTTGCGTTTCTGCCCGCCTGGACCCGCTGCCAGCCCCCCTGATATAATACATTATACATGTTTCTGGCGGCGCTTGTTGGGCAGAAGCCCCTGCATCGCCTGCCGCGCCAGGAGGTCCTCGAGCACGGCGAAAACGCGCTTCACGCCGCCGGACACCAGCTCCAACTCTGCGTCGACGGAGCGTTTTGCCACGGCGCCCGCGCCGCGCGCCACGGCCGCCTTGGCGCTCGCGGCCGACTCGCGCGTGCGGTTGGAAATGTCCCCGAGCACGCGCTGCACCTCGCCGTGCACCGCGGCGGCGGCGCTGCGCTGCGCCTCGCGGAGCAGCCGCTGCGTGTCCTGCGCCGCGGCCGCGGACTGCGCCGCGAGGTCCTTCTGGAACGCCGTGGCGGCCGTTTCGAGGGCCAGCGTCTCGGTGAGCACGGCCGTCTTTTGCGCGCTGTGGACGCCGCGCGCCGCCGCCGCCACCTCGGTGCGCGAGCTGGTGGCCACGCGCGCAAAGGCCGCGCGTAGCGTCTCCAGCACGGCCTCGTGCACCAGCCGCTCCACCGCCTGGAGCGTCTCCGCGAGGCGCTGCTGGCTCGCGGCCACCTCGTCGGCGTCGGGCTCGCCCCGCTCCACGCGCTGCCTGAGCGCCGCCACCGCCGTGTCCAAGCCGGGCCCCGGCGCCAAGCGCGGCGGCGATATCGGCGCCGCCACCAAGTCGAGGATGCGCTCGTGGGGCACGGCGCGGCGCTGCACGTCGCGGAGGAGCGCGTCGAGCTCGGCGCACACCGCGGCGGCCAAGGAGTCCAAGTCGGCGCCGTTCTGGGTGCTGTGCTGCCGCGCCGTGGCCGCCACCAGGGCGACGGCGCCGCCGAGGTGCGCCACGTGCGCCAGGAGCGCCTTGGCGAGGCGCAGCAGCTGCGCGTCGGCCTGCGCGAGCAGCCGCTGCGCCGCGGCCAAGGCGTTTTCGCGCAGCACCAACGCCTGCTCGAGCAGCAGCACCTGCCGCTGCAAGTCGCTGGCGCGCAGCGCGAGCGCCAGCGCCTCGGTGCGGAGGCTGTCGCGCTCGGCCGCCGCGGCCTCGAGCTCGGTGCTTTTGGCGGCGGCCTTTTGCGTGAGGGCGCGCAACGCCACGTCCGCCTCGCGCAAGCGCGTCTCGTAGTTCTCGGCGTTGCGCGCGTACTCGTTGTAGTTGTCGGCGCTCATGTAGACGCCGTCCTTGTCGCGGGCCGCCCACAAGTCGCGCGTGGCGCGGGCGAGCTGCGCCAGCAAGTCCGCCACCACGACGCGCTTGAGCAACACGTCGGCGAGCGGCTGCGGCGCGCTGCGGATGCACTTGGCCTTGGTGGCGTAGGTCAAGGTGCTCACGGTTTCCTGGGCGTTTTCGCGCACGGGCGAGATGGTGGCGATGAGGGCCGTTTTGGTCTTGCCGCCGAGCAGGCCCTGCAAGAGCCGCGTGAGCTTGGACTCGCGGTAGGGCACGTGGGCGTCGCCGTCGCCCAAGGCGTTAATCACCTTGCCGAGCGCCAAGAGGCTCTGGTTGATCAGCCCGGCCTCCTTGGCGCGCTCGCTGACGGCGCCGGACTTGCAAATGTCCTCGGAGCCGGCCAAGTCCACGAGGTTCATCTTGGACTCGCGGTACGCGTCGCCGTGCTTGCGGGTGAGGTGGATGGCAAACACCGTGTGCGCGCGCAGCAGCGCCGCATTCATTCTGGTGCTGCCGACGCGCCGCCTGGCGAGGCACCGCTGCAACACGCGGAGGCCCATCGCCGCGCCGTCCACGTGCACCTGCGCCACGCCGTGCGCGCTGGTGGCGCCGGGCGTGGCCACGAGCCGCACCCTGGAGGCGCCCTCGGCGAGCAAGTCGCGGAGCTCCTCGCGGTACACCTCCAAGCACAGCACGCGCACGGCATAGTCGCCCTCGAGCGCAAAGAGCTGCCCGAGCGCGCGCGGGATGATGCCCGCGCCGTCGCCGCCAGACAGCCCCACCATGGTGTGGGTCTTGCCCGAGCCCGTCTGGCCGTACGCCAACACGGTGACGTTGTGCCCGCGGGCAAAGTCGCGCACGAGCGGCGCAGCTACCTGCTCGTACACCGCCTGCTGGTCCGCGCCGGGGCCAAACACGTGGTCCACGGCGAACACCTTCTCCTGGCCCGCGCGCACGGCGACGCTCGGCGGCACGGACGCGTCGTCCGGGAGCTCGACGGCCCACGGCAGCTTCGCGGCCGTCTCCCGCGCGTCCCGCGCCCGGCAGCGCACCACGACTCGGACGTGGTCGCTCATGTGTTGTATGTAGGATGCTGGCAACAAAGAGACCCAGGCCGGACGAACTAGGACGGGACGGGAACACAGACTCTGCAGGACTCTGACCAAGACTAAGGACCAAGACTAAGGAAACTAAAGACTCGGGAGCAGGACTCTGACCAAGATCCAGTGACCAAGACTATGTAAACTAAAGACTCGGTACCAGGGTCAATGACCAGGACTAAGTAAACTGAGGACGCAGTGACTAGGACTCTGACCAAGACTATGTGAACTTAAGACTCTTTGGCCAAGCCTCTGACCAAGACCCACTGACTAAGACCCAGTGACCAGGACTATGTAAACCAAGACTCTCTGGCCAAGATTCTGATCAAGACTCTGACCAGGAATCAGGACCAAGACGAAGTAAAGTAAAGACTCGGGACCAGGGCCAATGGCCAGGACTATGTAAACTAAGGACTCAGAACCAGGACTCTGACCAAGACTCACTGACCAAGATATAGTAAACTAACGACTCAGGCCAGGACTCAGGCCAGGACCAGGGAACAAAGACTCAGGCCAGGACCAGGGAACGAAGACTCTGGACCAGGGCTAATGACCAAGACCCAGTGACCAAGATATAGTAAAATAAAGACTCAGTGACTAGGACTCTGACCATGACTCTGACCAAGACTCAGGACCAAGACTAAGTAAAGTAAAGACTCGGGACCAGGGCCAATGGCCAGGACCAAGTAAACAAGACTAAGTAAACTAAGGACTCAGGACCAGGACTCTGACCAAGACTCAGGACCAAGACTAAGTAAACTGAGGACTCAGTGACTAGGACTCTGACCAAGACTATGTAAAGTAAAGACTCAGTGACTAGGACTCTGACCAAGACTCAGGACCAAGGCTAAGTAAACTAAAGACTCGGGAGCAGGGCCAATGACCAGGACTATGTAAACCAAGACTCTCTAGCCAAGACTCTGACCAAGACCCAGTGACCAAGACTAAGTAAAATAAGGACTCAGGACCAGGACCCAATGACCAAGTCTCTGACCAAGACCATGTAAACTAAAGACCCAGTGACTAGGACTCAGTGACCAAGACCTAGTGGCCAGGACTCTGACCAAGACCCAGTGGCCAGGACCAGTGACCAAGTCTCTGACCAAGACCCAGTGACCAGGACTATAACCATAGACTCAGGACCAGGCCGAAGTAAACTTTAGACTCTTTGACCGAGTCTCTGACCAGGTCTCTGACCAAGACTCAAGAGCGCGAGTCGGTGACCAAGACTCTGACCAAGACTCAAGAGCGAGACTCAGTGACCAGGCCTCAGTTAACTTGAGACTCACTGACCAAGCCTCTGACCAAGTCTCTAACCAAGTCTCTGACCATCTCTGACCTCTCTGTCCATCTCTGACCTCTCTGACCATCTCTGACCTCTCTGACCATCTCTGACCAAGACTCACTAAGCAAGACCAAGTAAACTCAGGACTCAGGACCAGGACCCAATGACCAAGACTCCCTGACCAAGACTGAGTGAACCGAAGACTCAGGACCAGGACCCACTGATCAAGACTCAGTGACAAAGTCTCCGACCGGGTCTCTGACCGATACTCACTGACCAAGACCCAGTGACCGAGACTCTGACCAAGACTGATTAAGACTCTGATTAAGACTCTGACCAAGACTCAAGAACGAGACCCAGTGACGAAGACTCACTGACCAAGACCGAGTAAACTCAAGACTCATTGACCAAGTCTTTGACCATCCCTGACCTCTCTGACCTCTCTGACCTCTCTGACCTCTCTGACCTCTCTGACCTCTCTGACCTCTCTGACCAAGACTCAAGAGGTCTACGCGAGTCGTGGTGTGAGTTCTGTAAATACGTCAAAGACCGTTGTGGACGGTCGCAGCGTGGTAATGGGCGGCCCCTGATGGCTCGGTGTGCCTTGGTGGTTGGGCGCTACAAATCAGGCCTCGATTGCGCTCGAATCCTGGCATCTAGCCAACGAAAACGCCACAGAAGATGACTGGCCCGAATCGTGAATCACGAGTGGTGAAACCCCGCCAGATCGCCATGTCTTCTCTTGATGTCCATCTCACACTTTGTCTTTTCGAGATTGCAGTCGAACCATTGCACTCCTTCACCTTTCCCATTGCACCGTTCACCTTTCCCATCGCACCGTTCATCCCATTGACGCACTTTAACGACTGAGCGAAGACGCTTGCATTCACACCGACCCGAGCATGGCAACCCACGCAGTGGCGTCAGAGTTGCGTTATCTGTAAACGCAGTCGATTGCCAGTCTGCACCATCGACACAGCACCATTTCTGCTGATGAGACGAGACACCAGACAATGGCGGCCACACCGCTTTGCCGATGAAACGTCGGTCACAAGCGTTACAGTAGATCGTGAACAAACACTACCCGTGCAGTGTCAAAGACCCTACTCAGACACATCGGGAAACGATACATTCCAACCCAACACATCGATTCGAATCTCGGCTCTCATCGATTCGAATCTCGGCACACATCGATTCGAATATCGGCACTCATCGATTCGAATATCGACACTCACATCTCGACACTCCACCCTACCCACAGACCTCAAGTGTACTTGCCTATAGTCATCTCAAACTTCCCCTTCCCATCAAAACCGTCAAGCTCAACGAGTCACTTTCTGCATTTGGTTTACTCTTACGCTTTCCTCTCACGCTTTCCTCTCACGCTTTCCTCACGCTACTCGTTCCAGTCCGAGTCCTTGCGCTCGTAGACAATCTTCTTTTCGGGGCCGCGCGCCAACGAGGCCAAGAGCTGCTTGACGTCGGCCTCAGACACCTTCTGCCTGAGCTGCCCCAGGGCCGCGAGCCGGGCAAGATGGTCCTCGACCTGGGCGGCGCGTTCTGGGCGCACGATGCGCACGCGGCTGAGGCGCTCACGTGCCGCGGGCTCGAGCACCGCCGCGAGGGGCTCGCTGCTGTGCTGCTGCAGCTGCAACTCCGCGCGCCGCGCCTGGCGAATGGCCTCCAACTCCGGGTCCATCTGTCTTGTGTGCAGTACGTTGGCGATGCAAAAGTACAAAATTGTCTTTCTCGGCGACCAGAGCGTCGGCAAGACGCTGCTCATCACGCGCTTCATGTACGACGAGTTCGGCGAGCAGTACGCCGCCACCATCGGCATCGACTTCCTCTCAAAGACAATGTACCTCGAGGACAGCAAAACAGTGCGCTTGCAGCTCTGGGACACAGCAGGCCAGGAGCGCTTCCGCAGCCTCATCCCGCTGTACATCCGCGACCTGCACGTCGCCGTCGTGTGCTACGACATGTCGTCGAAAAAGAGCTTCGACAGCTTGGACAAGTGGGTCCTGGACGTGCGGCTGGAGCGCGGCGACAACGTCATCTTGGTGCTCGTCGGCACAAAGGCAGACCTAAAAGGGAAGCGCCAGGTGCCCTTGGAGGACGCCGAGGCCCTCTGCGCCCGCGTCGGCGCAAAGTTTGTCATTGAAACGTCAACAAAGGCAGACCACAACGTCAAGGCGCTCTTCAAAAAGATCGCAGCGTGTCTCCCGGAGTTCAGCGAGGAGCCAACAGCCACAGAGACGGTGGACGTGAGCATAGACAAGCCGGTGGAGAGCGGGTGCTGTTGAGTCGTGGGTGGAACGAATGGGCCAGCGGCGCCCGTCTGCTGGGCCTTTCGCCCTCAAGCGGGAGTCGCGTCGCCCGGAGACGCAGGGAGCACCATTACATGATACGCTGCTGGAGCAGTAATGACATCATTATGACACGGAGCCAGCAGTTGCTGTAGGTGTAGGAGAGCCAGAGGTGACACACGAAAAGAGTGACAGCGAAAGCCAGAGCCAGTGCTGTGGCAGTGAGGCGCTGAGCCAATGGCAGGAATATGTTGAATAAGTGGAGAGTCCGAAACCAAGGCATGCGTGCGTTCAGATCCATCATTGGGACAGAAAAGCGAGCAGTGAGCATTCTCCAGACAAGTGTCTCGTTCAAGGAACTGCAAACCAACGAAGGTGTTAAGGTTCTTTTCTAAAGTGCAAAGATCGTGACGATAGCGTGACTGGTCAAAAAGGAACGCCAAGCGTTTGGTGTGCCCCGATTTCCAACACAGACCTTCGAAACTCGTTTTTGATGGGTAAAATAAAGCGCCCGAGCTGACCAGACTCATCCATCGCATGGCGATGAGACCTTCATGTTGTTTTTCAACTTTCCATTTCGGGCTGCGGGTTAACGCTGGGTGCCATAGATCGAATGGCGTATCAAGTCGAGCACCTAATTAGCGACTCATTACACTGTTGCAGCCACTAGAGCAGATATTACCGCTTTGGTTGTTTCATTCAAGCTTGTGTTGAAGCACCGCGGTCATTTTAGCTTGAGCTTCAAACCGCGAAGTCCTTCAATCAATAACGCTGCCATATCCCCAGATAGAGCGATGTGGCATTGTAGTTCGAAGACTTCAATGGCGTTTCACTCTCAAAGTGCTCAGCACATTCACTGATAATCACAAAGAGTTGAATCGTTGAAAGCCAACTGTTTAAGCGTCATGGCCGCTTTTTGCCCGTTGACAACGGCTATCTCGATGAAGTTAGGCAACTCCAGTTTCGGCTCTACCCCAAATTTTAGTCTTTGCACAGCATGTCAAAGGCTCGAAATTTGTTGAAGCCAAATGCGTCTCGAAGCGTTCACGTGGCTGGTAGTACACATGTGTAATGTCTTGAAATAACTACCAAACTGACGATTGTCGGAAATTCTCGCCGTCATGTCTTTTATTCGAGTCAGTTGTTGGCTTTCAATCAGACACATCAAGAGGAGCGAGCCACTTAAAGCTCAGCTGAGATTCGTTATATGGGGAAGCCCAAAATGGGTGTACTGCGATTCTTGGGCACAACCCAAGCTTCAACCAACTTCAAGAACTAGGTGTCCTAACATTGTACTACTGCTTTGTTTTTCAAAAAGGTTTCTTTTCAAGCTTCGGTGCGATCAAGTCGGCGCATTCGGAAACGTCAGATTCCAACCTTGAACTTCCTTTTCAGCCAGAATGATTTTAAGACGCAATTGTGAATAATGGAGCCGCGAACCAATTCATTAAAGGGTGGCGAAATTGCGCTGCTGCTTTATACGAATGCATCGCCAAAACAAACCCAACAACAAGATACAACACTCGCTCGATTGCTTTCTCAAGAAACCGATTATTTTAGGAATGGGCCTGGCCTTAACATTATGCTTGGCGTAAACTGAAGTCATCGAAAATGTCAAAATAGGCTTTACGGAAATGACAACGGCGAACGAATTTACCAACAGGAGCGCCTAATGCCGAAGTAGTGAATGACTGAAAAGGGTGGGGTATGCCCATATCGAACCCAATCGCCGGAGCACCGTCACATGTGAGACTACTGGAGACAACGACGAATACAATGTATAGGCCGATAAAGGAAGTCGCAATAAAGGATCAAAACTCATCTCAAAGTCCAGCATCCACATCACGAAGCCCAAACACATGTTTAAAACATGGACGAGTGCTTCGAAACATTCAAATAAGCTTTCGTCAGCGAGGGATGCAAACAACATCGCCGATGTCTCCTAGCAGGAATCATCTCGTGAGCAAGCGTGACTACACGGGCCGGCAAGGTTGGGATGTCCATAATGAGGCGTTTCGAGAATTGCGTAGGTTTGAATGGCTGTCGGTCGAATCACAGATGCAACTCTCATGCCCGGTCGGATCGCCAAGAGCCGAGTGGAATGCGTGATTTATTTGCGGGCAAGGTGTTCGTGCGGAACTTCCAATTCAGAGTATTCGCAAAGTCTTGTTGGCTGGAATCGACGAGAGTGTGCATTCACAGTAAGCTGGTTGAAGCTGACTCGAGCGACATCGTTTTTCAATCTGGTGAAGTGGTGATGAAATGTAGTGCTCAAGCCTGGCGTGCAAAATTGAATGGTCAAGTTGATGATCCATCGGCCATGTTGACGCGAAAATCGACTGATGTCGTGAATTCTTCGGCAACATAACTGACAGAGTGGCAATAGTTGTGGGCAAAGTCCACTTTTGGCTTCAAATTGCGATGCGAGTTTGAATGTTGACTGAAGAACTCATGAGACCAAATAGTGCGCCAAAAGAGGCATCATCAGACTGTGGCATCTAGCTGGATCATTAAACGGCATAGTGGTGGACAACGCTTTGAAACCGCACGAAAACGAAAGCGGTCCACCTTTGACAGCTTAAGGACCTGCTACCAACTGCATTACGGAGGTGTTTCCGTTTTAGGATACAAAACCTGATTGACTAGCTAACAATGTGAATGACTCGGCTTCAGTATACCTCTAATTTGCCGGCGTTGATCACTAACAAGGGATGTGTCCCTAGCTATGTGCCCAACAAAGTCCAAAGTGTCATACAGTGTCACCTACTTTCGGACATTCCACAGGCTGCCATTCATCCAGGGGTCTTGTCCTGCGACGCCGCGGCTGACAATAAGGCTGTGTGGTGGCTGGGGTTGGATGTTTACGTTTGTCAGCCTCGGACACAATGACCGAGAGAAACAATACTGCGAGTCTATGCGCCTATTGTTGAAAAGTGTAAACAAGTGAGACACAATGAGGGACATGTAGGCCCACGGCGCGACGCAGTAAAGAAGCATGCACGAGGGGATAAGTGACAATGGAATGTCAATGGGCACTCGAGATGAAGGCCTCGGCTAGCGTCAAAAAGTGACAGACTCTAGGGATGACTTAAAAGCATATTTTTAGCTGTGCAAACGCGCAGGATACTTTGACTATAAATTTTTGTTCGGCATGGAAGGTCGTGGCAGATCTAGAGCTCGCGCGTCAAGGAGTGCATCGGCACGGCTCGGACGGCGTCAATAAAGGCATAGGAAAAGGAGACGAAGCGCCAAAGCTTGGAAGTAGTTGAAAGCTCATCGTGGTTTGCAAGCAGAAGGACAAAGTCTCGAACAGTCACGTATGAACCTATCGATGAAATCAAACTTTCAAAGAGAAGTGGTTTCAAGTTTTGTGATGACTTTTGTAGCAGTATGTGCGATCAATATCTGTCCAAGCGCCGTGTGACCCACATCGTGTTTAGTTGACCAAGGCACGGTCGAATCTTGAAAAATCAAGGTTTAATCTGAGAGCTTGCACAACCGTACAGCTGCCAGACCTTGACAAACAAAACTATTGCTGACACGTCGAGTCGTACCTGACAAACCTCCGATCTTGTTTGAAAGATCTCCAATGACCCACGCCACGATACTTTTCAACCACGCAACAAGTCTTTTGAGTAGATCTACAGGCACTTACAGTAAGGGCAGATCAGGGCTCATTCGCCCATCTCGACCGGAGCACGGGTCTAGGCTCATTTGCTTACGTTCGCACTTGCACAGTTGGGTAGATGGTTGTTTCAGCAGTTGTGATTCCGCACTGCCACACCACTCATCATTGGCTCGAGACCCAGATCGATCCAGTCGTCACTCAAACCACCACCGGGCTGATGGATTACATAATCCCACCGCAAGCGGTGGGTCGGGTAGCAGCCACCCGATACTGCATCACCCTGCGCCGTTGACGTTCTCCTGCGCCGTCCTGCACACGTGTCTGTACTGGCCACCTGTGCCTCGTCTTGTCCTGCACAGACTGGATCGCAAAACCATGGCGGTGGACGAGCGGAAAAAGAGAGCCAACAAGGGCCGCGTGTTCCAGTGCACGGGCTTCCCGGACTGCAATAAGCTGTTCACGCGGCTGGAGCATCTCGCGCGGCATCGCCGCAAACACACGGGTGAGCGGCCCTTCACCTGCCCCCACTGCGCAAAGAACTTTCTGCGCTTGGACAATTTGCGGCAGCACAAACAGACGGTCCACGCGTACGAAAACTACGTCAAGAAGCGGGATCCGGAGTCTCAGGACTTTGACCGCTACGGCTACTACAAGGGCGTCAACTACGTCCCGATGTACGGGTACAACCAGCCCCCAAACCAGCAGAACCAGGGCCAGGCCCCGCAGCTCCCACAGCTCCCACAGGGCCTTCCCCCGCTTCCACACCCACAGGGCCTTCTGAACCCCGCCCCCGCACCAAACCAAGCCCCCGCGCTGAACCCCGCCCCCGCGTTGAACCCCGCGTTGAACCCCGCGTTGAACCCCTCTATAAACCCCGCGCTGAGCTCCTCGCTGAATGCGTCCCTGGGCCCGTCCCTGAATGCATCGCTGAACCTGTTGGCGCTCCCGCTGCCGAAAAGCTTACACGGCCCGCAGGGCACGCCAAAGCACCACCCAGCACACACACCCGTCTCGATGGAAAATGGCCTCAAGGAACCCCCAAAATTCAACCCAAAAACAAGACCCCGCCCGTTGGCGCTCGACGACTCCCACGTCGGGAATCGGCTGCCCGTGCCGATCCCAGAGCCCCGCACAGCACCCGTGTTCCCGCTGTACACGGCAGACCCGATCCGCCTTTCGCACTTGGCTCCGGCCATTGTGCTGCCGCTATCGCCGCTCTTTCACCATTCCTTCAACCAGGTGCCGACAACGGCGCACAACCGCTTGTTACCGCCGCTGCGTACGGTTTTGCCGCTGGTTAAGTTGCCGGGCGAGCGGAAACGCTGGTTGACGAGTGTGTTGAATGACGAGCCAGAGGAGAAGAAGGTGTCGATAAACAACTTGATCGACCTGGAGCCAAAGGTGAAGTGACAAACGGCGTGACAAGTGGCTTCTATTTGTGGCCGGCAAAAGTTGTTACCTTTGTTTTTCTATGTGAAACATCGGGTTTGGATCAAAGAAGATTGCAAACATCGAAGCGATATCGGTCTAGCCGCGTTTCGCATGTTTGATCCTTGCACGGTATTCTTCCTTGGAGAAGGTTGCCAAAAAGTATTTGACGACTTCGTGAACAGCGATTGATGCAAGGCTTAGTCCAGCGGCTGGATTCGTTTGGATCTAGTACAAAAGCGGTAACGAAATTTGCAACGGCCCTTTAGCACCAAACTCCGCATTTTGTGATGCAAAGAGTTCTCGAATCACGAAGTGCCAGGCGAAAAGCTGGGCGGACGTTCTTCGAGTTCGACCCACGTCGAAAGGAGAACGCCCCTCCGTCGAAACCGGAAGTCGTTAATCTATCACGCAATTAGCCCATTCGATCTTCACCGAAGTCTATTTCGGACGTCGTTTGAAGCCTTTGACTATCACTTCGTTCGGAGCGCGTGAAGAGGCACGCACAGTGACTTTTCATTTTGCTGTTGATGAGGGTGGTCAATTCATGCGAAAGGATCGACGACATTAGGGGTACGTGCTAGGGCTTTGGCATTTTGACGTACGGGATGACTTTCAAATCTTTCTTCACAGCGCTGCGCTTCTGTGAATATTGCTCAGCATATCGAATGGTGGCAACTAGCTTGCATTGACACCAATCAATTGCCAGCAATGACCCCTCGACTATTAACCTGAACTCAGTCAGTGATTAGACTCACTCGAATCAAATCCACGGTGACATCAAGTGGTTCAAATCAAGCTAATTCATCGCTGGATTTGCCTTCTTCGATAGAAATTCTCGAAAGTTGTGCACGATTTACCATACTGATCGACGTTAAGGATGACATCGGACTCCGGGATCTGCTTTTCGGGCTTGGCAGCTTGTTCACTAATTGACATGCCAAAAACTTTACGCAGCGAACCCAGATGTAAGTCGAAAGCAAAAGGAATTGACTATCTCGGCATTTAGTCAATTTCTGTGGTTCAAATGTGCGAATCCGTTGTTCAAAGGTGGATCGCTCTACACCACTCGACTTTAATCTCAGAGCCACATTCATCAAGCAATCATAAATGGATCCGATCTAATCTGATAAGTGTGATCTTATCAATCACCTGATCAATTCCCTTAGATGTCCGATAAGGCTTCTTGGGCCCACCAGCTGCGATCTGAGATGGCCGGTGAACGCTCAACCATAACAAGGAAGACAGTTTTACTATCCTACTCACGCGGCTAGCTCAAATCAAAACCATCCGATCTCGATGTTTGTTGGACGGGATGAAGAGAAATGGGACCACGATAAGTTGTGTTAGTGGCATGACGCAGCGGTGGTTCGTGACTCCTTTCAAACAGTTTGATCGCTTTGAAACCCTCGTGACGGCTCCCTCGCCTTTCACACCACCCAGACCAAACCCCGGCTTCGGTTACCTCTGCTGGATGATCTGCTTCATCTATTGTCCAACAGACCGTTTCTCGACTATCTCCCCAAAATCCCAAATGGTCCACGAAACCTGACGCTTACGATATGTCCCTCACCAATTCACGACGCATGCCATGAACCCACCACGAACGACCCACGACCGCATCCTCCGAGAGACATTTACGAATCGCAAATCACACGACCACGAACCCTGTGGTTGCCGTTTAACGGCTCCACGTGTACCATAACGCCAATGGCGGAATAATACAGCATATACTGAAACGTTGTTCTTGTAGGTTAGTTGACGACTCCCAAATCCGAACGTCTGCAAATGATTTCGGTGGATAAAGATCTCGCACTTTTGATTATTCTCTCGCAGCTACATCCGTTTGAAAACCTATTGATGACGTCCGCTTGCGTAAGTCACCAGTATCGGTAACAAAACACCGCGAATCGCAGGTGATCGAATCACATCTTGTACGATTTAAGTGATCGTGACGACAAAACACATTGAAACGTACGTGTCACCTGGCCCGAGATACAGATAGACTGATGTGTCAGTATCACCCAATGCGTGGTCTGATGGTCAGTTATGCGATTCAAAGTCGTGCCATGGGATGTTTGTGAAGATGTTGCAGCATCTTGCCAGACCTGTTGCAACACCGTGAGATTAATATACCTAGCCTCGATTATCGCTGCTTATGACTATTTGAGTGGCAAGGCGCTGGTTTGAGTCGAAACGTCTGTGTCTAAGGAAGTAGATGCAGAAACAGCAGTCATCAAATCGCGTAATGTCGAAAATTGGACGCTGTATTGTTTGACAAGACACTCATCAGCGCGACAAGCGACGCTGCCTAGATCTAATTAAATTACCTCTAGCTTTTATCACATCACGTCTAGTTGACATTTTTTTTGGTGGATCCCTTAACAAAAAGCATTGGAATGAGTTCAAGTATATGAAGTTTGCTCACCCAGTCCCTCAGTAGTCGCATCCTTCGAAGCTCATACTTCGTATCGCCGAATCAAAAAAGTCTAGTAAAGGGCGCGGAGATTAAATTTTTAGTGCTGTTCAGAATGCTGGAGATGACAACCTAGAGTTCAATCTTACAAGCTGTCCGATCATCCGTTTTTTCATGTTGAGTGAAAGGATGGTGAACAATTTCCAAAGTTTGTCGCTATTAACAAGCCCCCTTCCTCATCATAGTGATAGATTGACTTGCTTAATCCCTTGATTTGTTGGGCCCACGAATTTATCAAAGTACACGGTGCGAAACGCAACTACCGATGGCCGGTCACAATCTCGAGTGACGTTATGTCTGAGTGACGGCTAAATGTATTTTTTGAAATAAGAAAAGCAAGGCAGGTCATACGAGAATACGTGCCTGCGTCAATCTTTGTCGTACCGATACGTCCCCCAAAGCTTTCACTATTCCACAAGCCGGCGTTGTTACCGTTCAAATACAGACTGCGACTCACATTAATGAGATGTTTAGTCATGATCCAAGCGCTTTCAAACGAAGGCTAATGTATCGGTAATTGACAATCAGTTGAGCCACTTAAGTCCTGTACATGCGAGCGTAGGCTTCGTAGTGCCCCTACTGCCTCTGACTGCCCCTCACTGTCCCTTACTGCCCCTCACTGCCCCTCCCTGCCCCTCACTGCCCCTCACTGCCCCTCACTACCCCGCCCTCCAAATTGTGAAACCCTAGTACCCATTCATTGAACTCTCGTGCAAACCCCAACGTCTAGTCCGTGATCACAACTCACGACGACATGCTCCAGGAGCGCTCGCTGGGCTCCATTTGCGGTCGCTGCGCTACGCGAGGGGCACTGCGTTCCACGACAGGTCGTCGCAGAAGCTCGCCGTGCTGCTCAATGAGCCGCGCCACAATCTGCAACTGCGTGGCCACCTTCAACACCGCCTCTTCGTCGAGTACCGCTGCCGCGTCGCCGAGCCGCTTGCAAATCTCCACCAACCTCTGCACCCTCTCCACGTACTCCACATACCTGTCGTAAAGCCGCGTCAGCCACTCTGCCTTGCCTGTCGCGGCCGCCTGCGCCGCTTGCGCGCGGCGTGTGTTTTCCGCCGCCACGGCCTCCGCCACTTTTGGCCCTATTTCAGCCAAGGCAACCATGTAGTCGTCAAAGAGTCTGAGATAGGCCCTGTTGGCGTTGCGGCGCTGCTGATTCAAGTGCGCAAGCTTGGCGTTGTCTACGAGGAGCTGCCGTGCGGGGTCGTCGACGTGGGCGTAAAGTGAGTCGAACTCCAGCATCTCGTCGAGGCGGAACTTGGCATTGAGAAAGGGCCGTAGCGTGTGGTGCTCGGCGCCGTACTCGGGCGCTGCGAGTATCTGCGCAATGTTCCCGATTCGGGCGTCGCCGTCAGCAACGTGCGCCTCGAGCTGCGCCACGAGGGGCGCCAAGCGGGTGGTGTTTTCGCCTAGCATCACGTGCCGGTGAATGTCGTTGCTCATTGATTCGTGATCTATACCTGCGCCTTGCGTTCCGCCTTGCCCCTCTTCATTGCCTGTTTCAACGCCACCGAGTCCAACGGGTCCAACAACTCGAAGCTGCAGAGCAACTCGTCCAGCACGCTCATGACGGCACCCCAATTGTCAAACTCCCCGCAGTAGTTGGGCGCGGAAAACACCGTCACCAACGTCCGGTCGTTGAAGAACTCATAGCCGTCCTCCACCACCATGTGCGCGCGGCACACCAAGTCAAAGCCGAATTTCTGCAAAAACTTGTTGATGGCCACCTTGCTAAACACGTACAGCACGCCCCGCTCATTGTCCTCCCACTCGTTCACCGTGTCCGCGGGGTCCAGCCACAAAATGTCATTCAAGAGGCCAAAGTCCGGCACGTCCGTGGGCCGCACAATGTTGCGAATCTCATCCATCAGGTTGAGCACGGGCAGAAGCCCGCCGTGCACGCAGAAGATCTTCCCCGCCACAATGGCGGCGATCGGGAGCGTGTTGAACGTGTCAATGAAAAGTTTCCACGTCTTAATGTTGCACCGCCGCTTGCACTCGTCGTAGAAGCCGTACACCCGCGTCACGTTGGCGCACTCGTGGTTGCCCCGCAATAAAAAGAAGTTTTCAGGGTACTTAATCTTGTAGCACAAAAGTAGCAAAATTGTCTCCAACAGCTGTTTTCCGCGGTCCACGTAGTCCCCGAGAAATAGATAGTTGGTCTGCGGCGGGAAACCGCACTTTGAAAAGATGCGAATCAAGTCGAGGTACTGTCCATGCACGTCGCCCACAACCTTCACCGGCGGCAGCAACTCCAAAAGGCTGGGCTGTGATAGGAAGATCTCGCGCGCTTTGGCGCACACCATTTGTATTTCCCCTGTTTTGAGGCACACGTTGCGTGTGCGCTTTCCCAGGTAGCCAGCGTCGAGGAGCCGCTCAATGTAGTCCTCAATGTCGAGCTCGGGCGTATGCTCGGGCAGTAGCGGCGGCAGCGGCGGCAGCGCAGGTTTTGTTTCTTTGGTTTCCAAAATCAGCGGCGGGCGGTCCTCGGAGTGTAGCGAACTCGTCAGCAGTTTGCGCAGGAGCACCTTGGGCAGGTCCGCCAGGAGCCGCAGGCGCACAGACCGCGCCAGGCGGGCACTCAGAACCGTGTCGCTGCGCGCGAGCGCGGGGCTTTTGGCCTTGGAGGGCAGGTTTCCCATGTTGTGGGATTTTGGGCTGCGCACGACTGTTGCGACGGCGAGGTGGTTGGGGCGGTATCTACATAGTGGTGCGGGGCAGCTGCAGAGCGGGGCAGCCAAAGGCGGGGCAACCTTCAGGCGGGGCAGGAGGCGGGGCAAGCGGGCTCTAAGTGAGGATTTGTAAGTGTCAGTAAAGCGATCTAGAACGGGAGCAGAGTGTGGAGAGTACAGTTTGTCGTTGGCATTCAACAAAGGCTTTCTTTGATTGTCTCGAGCGTGAAACTGTCGATGATTTCACGGTTGTCAGAGTTGCAATGACGTTCAATTGTAGTGATGTGATCTGCCATTGAGCCAATCACACAACAATGCGGCGAATGTGTCAAGACCAATTGATGGAATCAACTTGCGGGACCACGTCGAAATGAGTCACAATCGTAGAGCCGACGATCGGAGGAACGGGTGCCTACAACCGCTAATTTAAGCATCGTGGGCTCGTGTCTATTGAGGACCATAACCATCGATACCGACCCCTTTTCGACGAGTACCTAGTTGTAAAGTGATGCAGTTCATACAAAACCGGATGCAATCCTCCCCTCACAACCCTTCAGGATGTGTTCAGGACTTCGGGACAATGGCGTGTCGATCTTCAGCTCATTCGGTTTGCAGCGACTAACAATTCCACTCGTTTTTGATGAAATCTCTCTTTCCCCCAATCTGTGCTGCATAATCATGCGTCGTATTTTCCTCCACACTGTGCGGGCTCATGCAAGATAAGCATCCAAAAAGGCAAATCGAGGCGGACACGTGACCAAAACACATGAACAATGTCTGTAGCTGTGGACCAAGATGAAAACCACCGCCGCAAGCCGCGACTGCTACAGTCTCAGGGCGTCCTCCGCGATCCCCTGAGACTGAAACCAGAAAACACTTCCCTTTCGCCCGTGACCTGGCCTGACTACCGTCGAGTGGCGAAAACGTTGGCTCTCGCCTTCGAAACGGACCCATTTGTGAATTACATTTTGAACACGGACGCAGAGCCTGGTGACGAGCGGGCTCGCCGGAAAAAGGACGACCTCTTTTTGGCCCTTTTCGAGTTTTGCGTCTACGAGTGCCTCTCCCTTGGAGGCCTCATTATTGCACTCAAGGACAACAATGTAGAGCTGGATCTCATTCAGCACGGCGTGAAGGGCGCTGAATTGTATCGTGTGCCCTTTTTGGGCGTTGCCTGCTGGAACCGCTTGGTGCTCAAGGAAGAGGGGTTCGTCAATTGGCGCCTGAAGCCCAGCTTGGCGGCTGTACACCCGTCGCTGCTTAAGTTTAATCTCTTTTCGTCGTTGGCAAAGTGCCGGCGGCGAGTTTTGAAGAGCGCTTTCCCCTTCTTGGACAGCGTACGATCAACCGTCTTGGAGCGCATGATGACGGCGCTGGCGTTGCACGAGGCCGACTCGGTGTGGTACTTGGGCGATGTGGGCGTGGTGCCACTGATGCAAGGCCACGGGTTTGCCCGCCAGTTGCTTGCGCACTGCATCAAGAACTACATGGTGGGGCACTGGTGCTATCTCGAGCTGCTGAATGTGTTGAACCGCGGCTTCTACAGGAAGTTGGGGTGGCTGTTGAAGCAGACGTTTGACGTGGGCGGCGTGGAGATGGATGCGTTTGTGTTGAAGGCCGAGAAGTAGCTTGAGTCTGTGAGGTTGGAGAGGCACAAGAAATGAGTGACACTCAAAAACCTGGTTTTTCTCGAAACTGAGGATTGCCCTCGGTTCAGTGACTCGAGACGTTTCGAGTGATCTTGAGACGTTCCTAGTGACTGGGAAAGCCGGTGCGCCTACAAACAGCAGCAACACTTCAAGTAGCAATACTATTGTCTTTGAAATGCGTAGACCAGCTATTGATGGTGAATGTCGCGGGTTGGCAGAATGTCTGTTTTGCCGAAGTGCCCGGCCAAGGATCGATTTAGCGCTGTGAAACGCCTGAGTTCAATTTCATACATTTAGTTGCGAGTTTCAAATCGACCATCTCCCGACGATCGCGAACAGACCCTGAGAGAGACTAGCTTTTTTTGTGTGCAAGGGTGAAATGAAAATCGTGTCAGCTTTCGTATAAATTTAATTCGCTCCATGCGCCAAGACGACTACGGTGCATTGTCCAGTCAAGATTACGCGCTACCACGTAAGAAAGACCAACGAAGAACTCATTTCACCTCGTCCAATATTAGGGGCGAATGAGGTGGAGACCTCACCAGGGTCCGTTCATTTCAATTTGAGCGTCAAGTGATACAATTTGTTACTCGTCTGTGCTGTGAACTCGCGCTTCTTCGATGTGTGACATATTGCCTCCTAGGATCACGTCAACGGCGGCTTTCATTATGTGGTCAGTACTCATGAGCCATCGATTTATTTTGACATGACTCTTTTGGTCGCTGCATCGTTTGAAGCAAGCAGCTATTCTTGTGACGATTTCGACACACTTTTGACATCATCGACGTGCTCATGATGACGAGACACTATGTAATTACCTTGACATCCCACACACAAATATGGTCACAAGCCACACGGCGCTCAAGTCTCGATTGTTCGGCACCTTTTACACATCAAAGCACAAACTCGACACTCATCTGATAACAAAAGTCAAAGGCCTGTTAATGTTCGTTAATATAAAACGCTCTCGTTGCTAGTCCTACCCGCCCGCTTTTAAGATACCATGTCAATTGACTACCCCGCCCCCACTTCAAACCTGCCCCTCACACCCGTGCACCATGTTAAGGTGGAGACGACTATACAGCTCTGTTCCTCCTAACGGGCTCTATTTCAATCGCTTTACTAAAGAGGAATATGACAAAGCCAAGGAGTACGTAACCACGCAGTACGAGAAGCTCGAACGGGAAATCAAGGGAACAACAAATGTTCGAGAAAACTTGGGAAAAGTCCCCCAGTTCCCGTCAAACGAGAAAGCCAAGCCAGTGAAAAACATGACGGATTTTATATCCGAAACAATCAAAACGACAGGCCCCATAACTCTCTCTGCGTACATGCGCCAGTGTCTCACCCACCCCCACTTTGGGTACTACACCACGAGAGACCCACTTTCCGCCGATTCTGGCGATTTCATCACGTCTCCCGAGATTCTGTCCGTTTTTGGCGAGATGATTGGACTCTGGCTTTTTTCAGTGTGGCAGTCCCAGGGAATGGCCCAGTCGGTGCGGATTGTAGAGTTTGGCCCTGGGCGGGGAACTTTGGCGCACGACGTCATGGCGACTTTCACCCGTTTCTCCTCAAAAGCTAACGTCCGCCCCGAACTCGTGCTCGTAGAGGCGCTGCCTGTCTTGCGGCAGAGGCAACATGACCTTCTTTGTAACGGCTCTTTTGGAAGCGAGTCAGTATCGAAGTGGGGCAGTAAAGTGACGTGGGTGGACACAGAGAAGGACGTGGAGCCCAGTGACCAAACAACTTTTGTGTTGGCGCATGAGTTTTTCGATGCGCTCCCCATCAAAAGCTTTGTGAGACAGGCGGAGGGGTGGCGCGAACTCTTGGTGGAGCACACACCCTCTGTGGTGAACACCCAGCCGAAGATTGCAGGAGACACCAACTCGTCTACGGAGTTTTTGGAAACGGAGTTCCATCTCACCACGTCCCCCAGAGAAACCCCGCTGTGTGCGCTACCCGCATTGAGCCCACGCACACGGGACCTTCCGGTGGGTGCAAGGGTGGAAATCTGTCCCGATGCGGAACTTTACCTTGGCCACATTGCCCAGTTGGTGCTGCGGCGCGGGGCGGCGCTCGTGGTGGACTACGGCCAAGAGGCGGTGCCGCTGAATCTGCTTCGGGGAATTTACAAGCACCGTTTTGTGCTGCCCTTTTTCAGCCCTGGAAACGTCGACTTGTCAATCGACGTGGACTTTGGCGCTCTCCGCGCCATGGCCAAGGGCGTGGACGTCTACGGGCCGAAAACCCAGGGCGACTGGCTCCACGAGATTGGGGTGGGGCACCGTTTCGACCGGTTAATAAAAGCAGCAGCGCCCGAAAAACAGGAGCAAATCTACAAGGCGTACCAGCGGCTCACGTCCAGCAGCGAAATGGGAGACATTTACAAGTTCATGGCATTAGTGCCCAAAGGGTCCCCGGCGCCCGTGGCCTTTAGCCGACCCGGCGGTACTGCAGACACATGATTCGGTGCTTTGCTACAGCTTCTAGAAGGCTCAAGTTTGAACACGTCCCGCTGCCCCCAAAGCTCCCCAAGGAGCAACAGGAGGAGTTTGAGACACTACAGAAAATCGCCAGCTCGCAGGCGGCCATCGAGGAGTACAACCGGCAGATTGAGGAAAAGGGCTTTGCAGACGCCAAGACAGACATTGGCACCACCGCCACTGTTTTCAAGACGATTCCTGAGTTCGAAGGGGAGCGCAATCCTGAGACAGGTGAGGTGGGCGGGCCGAAACAGGACCCGTTGCGGCACAATGACTGGGCCTTCAACGGCCGCGTGACGGATTTCTGACTGCATGGACCCCGCTGAGCCGTTGCACATTTTCGACTTGCCCCGCGCGCGGGGCAGCCCCGCCCTTGTCTTGGAGACCTTTCTCCGGCTCCTCCAGCCCCCGCGCGCGCGCAACTTTGAGGCTCCCGTGGCCGATGAGTCGCCGTCGGTCCTCGCAGAGCGGGGCATTTCCGAGGACATGGCGCAACAGACGACGCTGTGGATGACTGGGAGATACGGCAGATGTGTAGAGCTAAAGGCAGTGCCCGCATTGGCGGCGCCGTTGCGGCGGAACCCAGAATACAATGCGTGGCTCACGCAGATTGTGGCGCTCCACGACGGCGAAGTGCAGCACTTGGCGCTGCGACGGCTCGCTGAAAACTGCGGGCGCACAGCGCAGCCCGAGTTTCTCCGGACCATTGACATCCCTGGCCTCAGGGAACTCATCCTTAAGGAGCCAAGCCTCACGGCTGATAATCTCGGCCTCAAAACATGGGGGTCGGCATACATGCTTTCCAAGCGGTTGGTACAACACCCTAATTTGCTAGTGCTGCCTGTTTTGGAGCTCGGCTCGGGGACAGGGCTAGTGGGGATGGTGAGTGCATCTTTGGGGCACGAAACGACCCTCACGGATCTACCAGAAATCTTGCCCAATTTGCGGGAAAATGTCGAGTTGAACAGCGTGGCTGCGCGGGTAGAGGCGCTCGACTGGAGCAACCCAAAAGGGCTAGACGAAAGATTTGAGACGGTGATATTTTCCGACCCGTTGTACTCGCTGAAGCACCCGCAGTGGATAGCCGACATGGTAAAGAGGTTTCTTTCTGAGACTGGCTGCGTGCTCTTGCAGCTTCCGATGCGGCCCAAGTTCGAGGCTGAGCGTGAGACGTTGTGGGGTTTGTTGGAGAAGTACACTTTAGAGGAGGAACACTACGAGACGGGCAATGACGATTTTGGCAGCACGGAGTTTGTGTTTAGGCGGTATCGATAGTGATAATGTAGGATTGGTAGATTGCGTGGGCTTGGGGCTTTTTCAGTGACATTTCTGTGTATTGGTTTTGAAACTGTGGTAAAAGTATAAATGTTGGGTCATGAGCCATGACGCATCGATTCGAGATCTAGGATGTAGGAGGTAAGCATATAGCCGCGTGGTTGACGAACAATCAAGCAGGTGGACTTTTGTTCGAGGAAACAAAGCGGGTGGAATCACGGTTTGGAATTTCAATTTTGTGACTAAGATCAGTTTTCCCAAATTTTTTGAAAATGTGATTTGCTTTAGCGATCCCGGACTGGATACACAGGGCGAGAAATAAGGGCATGATCGAGCATTGATGTGATTCTGTACATGAATACAGTTGTCATCAAATTGACTGCTATACGATTGTCTTTTGTTTCGAATTAGTTGGTCGGGACTCCCTCGTGATGGCTGCATTGCATAACGTCGAGGACGGGCAATTGTTTTGTCAGTGATAAAGGATTCCTTATACATCTACGCGAAATCGAGTCACGCTGTTCATCACAGATTTACTGTCCATTACTCTAAGTACTGCTTCAACTTGCGCAAGCGCTCGACGGCCTTCTCTAAAATCTCATCGTCCTTGCAAACGGCAAACCGCACCAGGTTTTCCAACGGATTGCCCTTTCTATGCTCCTGGAGGATAAATTCCGTGGGTGGGATACCCACAACGCCAATCTCCTTGATCAACCAGTACACCAACTTGTAGTCGTTGGTGCCGCGCCCCAAAATGTCTTCGGGGAATTCGTAGTCGCTGGGGATCTTGAGTTTGGCAAAGTTCACAAGGAGGAAGTAGCCGCCGTCCGCGCGGGTGTAAGGGAGACCCAACTCCTCAAACACCTGCTGGAAAAGAGCATATTTTCTCTTGTAGTCGTTGCGGACGCTTTCAAAGTACCCGTTTGTGGCTGTCTCCTTAAGTGCTTCGGAGACGGCCTGCTGAAGTGGAGCCGGGGCGCAAAAGCAGATGCGGGTGTGTGCGGCCAAGACGTACTTGATCAACTCTGGCGGGCCCTGCACCCACCCGACGCGCCAGCCCGTGGCGGCAAACAGCTTCCCCGCAGACCCCACCGTCAAGGTGCGCGGGGCAAGGCGGGGCAACAACGCAGGGCGGGGTAGCGGGGCATAGTAAAGGTTCTCGTACACCTCATCCGAAAGAATGATGGCATTGTGCTTGATGGCGAGGTCGCCAATCCTGGTGAGCTCCTCCTCCGAGAATATCTTGCCAATGGGGTTGTGGGGCGTATTCACCACAATGAGCTTCGTCTTGTCGCTCACGACCCGCTCGAGCTGCGCCCAGTCCACCTCCCAGTCGCTGCCCAGGACGTTTTCGGACGAGAACTTGGGCGGGCACTTAATTTCCACGTACTTGACTGTGGCGCCCGTCATTTCAATGTTGGGCACGTACTGGTCAAAATAGGGTTCGAAAACAACAACCTCGTCGCCCGGCTGCAAAAACGCGAAAAACACACTGAACATGCCCTCGTTGGCGCCTGTGGTGATTTGCACCTCGCTCGTGCCAACCTCCCGGCGGAAATTGCGGCTGTAAAACGCCGCAACCTCCTTCACCAAGTTGGGGTTGCCCTTTGCCGGCGCGTACTGGTTGAATTGGGGCGTTTTCATCGCGCTGGCGACGGCATTGGCGGCGAAATCCGGCGGGTTGTACGAGAAAAAGCCCTGGCCGAGGTTGATGGGCGGGGTCGCCTGCAGCGCTGCTGTTTCGTTCACGAGCGTCCACACGTCCTTTCTGGTGGGGTTGAAGGAAAAGTACGGGTTGTGGAGCAGTTCGGCCATGGTGCGCTTGAGACGCTGCTGCATGCGCCCGCCATGGCACGTGACCCACACTTTGGCACGACTCCTCAGCGCGGATTTTGTGCTTGTGCGCGTGTGTGCACAACCTCATCATGTTGCGAGTGTGGAGGACCCAGTTGGGCAAGTACCGCAAAATAGAGCAGCCTGCGGGCAACATTGTCGGCACCGTCAACGACGCCTACAGACCGCCTGCACCCAACCACTACCACGGGAGCCACCACTGGACATACGAGCGGCTCCTCGCCATGGGGCTCGTGCCCCTCACTGCGGCGCCGTTTTTGGGGGTGACGCACCCAATCGTCGACACGACGTTTTGCCTCAGCGTGCTTTTCCACTCGCACTGCGGCTTCAAGTCGTGCATCATAGACTACATCCCAGAACGGGTCTACGGCGTGTGGCACCGGCACGCGTCGCGGCTCTTGACTTTTGGGTCGTTTGTGTCCATGTACGGTATTTACGTGATTGAGACCGAAGCCAACGGCATCTTTCCCCTCATTCGCAGCTTGTGGTGAGGGGCACATACTTGACATTGGGGAGGAGATGCTCAGAGTCGGGCCCAGTGTCCAGTGGGTCCAGCGTGTCCAGTGAGTCAGTTGCGGTCCACGGGCTGGTCGCCAGGAGGCACCGCCGGAGCGCGTCGGCATACTTTTCCTTGTCCTTGTACCCACACGCCTCTGGCTTCACCACAATTTCCGCAATGCGCACAATGGTAAAGGGCGGGCGGTCGCCGAGGTCCGCGTCAACCGCCACAGATTGGAGGTGTTCCTGCAAAAGCGGGGCAGTGGTGCCCCACTCTGGTGCCCCGCCCTCGAGGAGGGGCTGCAAGCGGGCCGCCAACTCGTCAGAGCAGTGCATGCAGTACCATTGAAAAAATGCTTCAACGGCTCCTCAAGCCAGCGTGGGCGCCGCTCCGCAGCGTCTCCCTCGCGGCCCGCATACTCCCCCCAGCCACGAAAAACGTCACAGAAAAAGACCTCGACGAGTGGATCGCCGCCGTCGACACCCTTGGCGCCCAGCCGGAAACACAAAAGCAGCACTACCTCGAGCAGCTCACCAACCCGGCGCCCTTTCTCGAAAAGGGTTTCGTCCCAACAGAGCAGCAGCAGCAGGAGCACGATGCCGTTGCGGAAAAGGAGGTGCACCTTCTCTCGGAGCCCGTGGTGGACAACCTCGTCAATGTCATTATGCGGCACGGGAAAAAGAGCCCCGCGCGGCGCCACGTGCTGCGGGCGCTCTATCTTGTGCAGCTCAAGACGCGGCAGGACCCGGTGAAAATCTTGGCGGAAACGTTGGACAAGTTGGGTCCGCTTTTCGACACGGAGACGCTGTACGGCGCGCTGAGCCGCGGCACGATTCTGCCGTACCCGTTGCGGCAGCGGCAGCGCAACCGGTACGCCATTGTGTGGATTTTGGAGGCGGCCAAGAAGCGGCGGCTGAGCGACTTTGCCGTGCGGCTCGCCGAGGAGCTCTTGGCGGCACACGAGGGGAAACTGCTGGGCTACGACAAGCGCGCCCAGATGCACCGGCTCGCCATGCAAAACCGCGCCAATGTGTAGCTTGGCGCGGAAATGCCGCGCATGGTTGCAGTTGTTCGCTCCCAGCGCTTGTGGTTTCTCTGCGCGCGCGCACGCTACCACTACCGCCGCGCGCGCATCGAGGTGAAGCGCCGCTACTACGCCTCGCTGAACAGCCCGCGTGTCATTCGCGCCAAGGACCCCGAGTTGCCCCTCCGCACGCTTCGCGTGGCACCCATGGATGAGCCCCAGGAGTTTCGCCAGTTGATCCCCGCGCGGTTCCCGGCGGACTTTGTCGAGCCCATGGACGAGCCTGAGGAGGAGGACAATGTGGTGTATGTCGAGGAGCTGGAGTGGGAGGAGCAGTACAGCATGTACTCGTTGCAGGAGTACTACGACGACAGCGCGCTGGAGACTCTGGACAGCTTTCTCGAGTATTACTTTGAGAGCCAGAGCGGCGTAGTGGAGGCGACGAATCCGGGGCCGCGGACCCGGCTCGGAACGTTTCGCCGCATCAAGAATGCGGGGAGCCGCTGGTACTACTCGATGCGCGATACGCCGTGGCTCACGGGGCAGCCCAAGCAGCTGTGGACGCTCGTGATGAATGCGGCGCTGCTCCTGGCGGCGCGCATGCTGACTGGGAATGCCCCGTTGCCTAGGCACGACTACGCCAAGGTGAGCCCAAGTTTGTGCGGATAGCCAATAGATTATGTATGGACGGTAGAGGGGAACTTGAGCCGTAGCGTGTGAGGGCGGGATGGCGACTGGGTCAACACGCTGGGACTAATTGACTATGCCAATGACTCTTTTATTGAGAGACACGGAGTGCAGGGCGAAGCGCTGCAGCAAATTTACATGCCAGTGAGTGAAGTTGCCCCATCTCAGGCATCGATAGCTGTGGGGCTCACTGAAAAACGTATTATAGAAGACTTGACGCACCGACGACACTTAAATCAACACGTTCACCCCAGATAACCGGTTCGATGGGTTCTGGTCTTCGCCTCGACTGTACAATGATATAGAGCCAAAGTCTGTGAAAGGAGCGCTGGGGTTTCGAAATGGCCAAAATACACTAATAATCACAACAGCACCATATGTGACAGAATGCAAGCGAGCTTGTCACGAAATTTGAAAGAGGAAGTCAAGAACACTCAATTCACTGGTAGCAATCAAGAACACTTAGTTCACTGGCTGCAAAGGACAAGATTGTCCATGCCAATGATACCGGACATTGTGGTCAGATCTACAAGAGCTGCCAGGACAAACTTCTCCATATGTTACTAAGAGAAAGCTGCAAACAAGACACGTCCTATGACATGTCACACCCCTTGACACAGAACAGAACCAGAAAAGTCAAGAAGAATTTCAAGAGAACTTGGAATACTTGATCACACAATCTAAACAGTTTCGATGGTACTCAATAAGGCCCGAAAGTTTGAAGACCACATGATCAAGGTTGATATCCGAGAGTACCCGAGCATGAAGCGAGACACAAATGACCTACTGATGTGGAAACGTTTCTGAAAACATCTAGCTTGACTCGATATTTTGACATTCGATCAGTTGCGACCTTAGTCAGAGGTGAACATGAGAAATGAACGCACGAGCAAAAGCCTTTAGCAAGGGACCGTGTTGCGCCTCCGAACCCAGATTGGATCGTACAAATGACTTTTTCAAAAGTGTAGCTATATTATCATAAGTTAATCAAAACATTTTTTAACAGAGTTTCGAGATTCTGAAACTTTGGTGAAAGCGTTGAGCCATAAAGGACTATTCGAGGAGTCTGGTCAAGCAGCATGAAGGAAGACCGAAGTCATCTTTTGACATCTTTGAGGTTCTGAGAACTGAAGTCAGAATCCACCAACTTGCCAGCTATTTAGAGTTTCTTTGAAGGAGGTGAGAATCGAAGACAGTATATAGCACGAGGCCAGGGAAAGGACCGAAAGAGAAACATATCTGGAGTATTCATGATTGAAAGGTGAACCCTTTTCACGAGATCACAATAAATCTGAAAGAAGCTTTAAGTATTAAAAACTCAGCGGTGACAAAAGAGATCTTCGTGGATTTGAGACACTAACTGAGGATGAACATCACGGGAAGACTTAGCGTCAAAGACCGAACCAAAACAAAAAGCACAACTAAAGCTGGAAATCCATGTCTGCTAATGATGTGAGGCTTCAAGATTAGCTTTTATCAAGCTAAAATAAGTCAAGAGGAAAAATAAGCACAAGCCGAAAGTAAACTGAGACGAGTTTAGAACGAACGGACAAGAATTTTTTGCAAAAGAGACGAGATCCAGGATCAGACTAAGGACTTGACTGAAAACAGTCCCAAAAGGAAGAACAGGCGGAGTAGCCAGGAACAAGCTCAGAACAGGCTTAAAATAAGCTAAAAACATCTTTTGAACCAGACATGGAGGCTAAGAAACGAATCAAAACGAGCTGAAAACACATGACGAATTTTTGACGACAAACAAAAAGCATGCAAAGAGCTGGACTGGAAGGTCGAACGAGAATTAGAAGAGTTCACAGATAGCACGACCACATACATAGTCCATTGAGCCAAAAACGAGTTGAACCACTATGTTTGAAAGACAAACGAAGGAGCGGACCAAAATGTTGAACAAGAACTGGACCAATAAAGGCAGAGAGACGAGAGATCATGAATGCAGAATTGAGAGCGGGCTACAAACGAGCTCGGCACAAGCTGGAAGCCAATGAATTTCAGGAAAGACGAGATTTCGAGGACATGTTAAAAGCTAGCTAACGTAGCTAAAGTCGAAATCGATGGCACCGTCAACATATTTGAACAGTTGGATGATGAGAATAAACGGTAGATGGAAAGTGTGAAACTAAGAGCCAAAATAAGCACAAAAAAAAAAGCAGGCACAGAAGAAAGTAAGACTGAGTTCAATTGGATGAAGCAAGAGCCAAAGACAAACAAAAGGCAGGCCAGAACGACTGCGATTTTACAAGCAGTAAAGAACAAGAAGGCCCACTCAAAAGATGCCATGGTGTGCACATCGACGACTAAAGGATTTCTTTACAATCAGTCAAAGATAAGATGAGAGTCTTAAAATAGGCTCAGAGCTGGACCAGCCAGGATAGTGATTTTCAAGGATGTTCTAACCTTAATCGAACGAGGACAGGCTAAAACTCAGAGTGATGACATTTCAAGAGAAATTGAGAATATGCCTGGAAACGTTAGCAACAGCCAAAGAACAGGCTGGGAACAGAATAGAACGAATAGAACTGGACTGAGGACTCGAGTAAAGACGAGCTAAGACAGAGTGAAGACTGGGCTGATGACGATCCCAGAGCTACGAAAATAATGAGAACAGGCTGAGGAAGGACTGAAAAGCTAGAGCACCAGGAAAACCAACAACTTTATAAAAGTTAGAACTGGGACAAACCAGGAACTGTAAAATCAACAAAACAAGAACTCGAACAATAAGAATACTGAAAAGAATTGAGGTCACCAAGACAACTTGAAACACCCAAGACAAGCTGAGAGCACGAAGACTACCGAAATCAAATGAATTGGAGCAAATGAGAACACAGAATACATCAAGAAGACCAACGGTTCAAAAACAGCTGTAACCTAAGGAACAGCAAAAACAACTGGAACATTTAAGATCACTTAAAAACTAATAGTAAGGGAAAAACTAATGACTTGAAGAACTAAGAACTCAAAGAGCAACGACTTACAACTTAAACACCCAATACCAACATTAAGAACCGAGGGTGTCTAGAATAAATGGAACAACTGGAATAACTAAGAACACCGAGAACACAGATACTAGGACGTGAGAACGACCACAACACCAAGAGCAACGAAGAACATCAAGATTACTTCGCAAAGTACCTATCAACACTGAAGTCGCTAAGAACACCAAGAGCACCAGGAATTGCAAAAAGGCTGTAGACAAACAAGAATACGAAAAACACCCATGACACCAAGATAAACGGGGACAAACAGAACATCTTGAATCACGAACAACTAGAACAACCGAAACGACTTGGAACACTACGATCACCAAGAAAACAAACACTCAAAACCGAAAAGATCAACAACACCAAGGGCAATCAAAAACAACTCAAATAATTGAGAACACCATGATCACTGAAAACAACCAGAACACTGGGAAATCTAAAACCTGAGAACACGAAGAACAACAAAAAGCAGCTGAAATAAATAAGAACGAGCCAAGAGCAACCACGATGAGGTGAGAACAACTAAACACAAAGAACTCAGAACGGTCAGAACATTTGGAACAATAAGGAACAGTAAAATTACGAACAACTACAACGACCAAGGTCAATAAAATACAAACAGCATTAACAACACGCCGAACAACCAAGAACACTAGGCGCAACTAAGGACACTAAGAACACCAAGAACACTGACACTGGGAACACAACACCAAGAACGCAACACTAAAAATACATCACTAAGACCGCTGAGAGCAAAACGAAGAGCGCAAGAACAACAATAAGAGTGCTAGGAACGTCAAGGCTTAAAACGCTAGAAGCATCACCGAGAACACTGAGACTACGAACGCTAAGAGCATCAACAAAAACACTAATAACGCGAAGAACATCACTAAAAACGCTAGGAACGCCAAAACACCAACACCAAAAACATGAGGTCTAAAAACGCTACGAACTTTAAGAACACTAACACCAAGAACACCGTGATTACTAAGAACATTGAGAACATCAAGACTTATTCCCAACAAAACAACCTCAACAACCAAAAACAACAAGAACACCTACGAGCACTCATAATAAGAAGAACAACTAAAGGCACCAAGAACAGGAAGAACACTAAAACCGCTAAGAATACCAACACTAAGACACCAACACCACGAACACTGAGAACACCAACATTACGAACACCAACAATAAGTGACAAAGACTGGGAACACCGACTAAGAATTTAGGAACACATCACCAAGGACACAGCATTAAAAACATAATACTGAACACAAGCGCTGACAATGAGAACACTGACACTAAAAAACTGACACTAGGGAGAACAACACTAAGAATACTAACACGAACCCAGAGAACACTTATACTGTAAACACAACACTAGGAACACTTACAACACCCACAATAAGAACACCAATAATAAGAACACCAATAATAAGAACACCAACTACCAACACAACATTAAGAACGGTTCTAAAATACCAACACTCGAAGCACTAAGAACACTAAGAAAGCTAAGAACATAGAACTACGAACCCAACATCAAAAACGAGAAACTAAGAACACAAACACACTGACACTAAGAACAGCAGCATTATAAACACAAAGAACATTCCCTTCTAAGACGCTAAGAACGATAAGCACACAAGACTAAGAACACAACATCAAGGACACCAACACACAAAACACACAAAACATCAACATAAATACTAAAAATATTCCCACTAAGAATGTAAAAACTAAAAACACAATAAGCTTTAACATTAAAAACACAAGAATAAGACCGATAAGAGCATTTACACAAAGAACACTAATTACGAGAAAATAAACGTCATGAACTATTAGACTAAGGAGACCAAGACATAACACGATTGAAACAGTAATAAGAACGCTAACCACATCAACAAAAAAAAAACGCTAAGGACACAACGCACGCTAAACACATCACTTAGAACGCTAAAAGCACTAACACCAGAGCACTAACACTAAGAGCACCAACACTAAGAACACAACAACAAGAATATAAATACTAAGAACACCAATACACAGACACTAGGAACACTAGGAACGTAGCAATAAGAAAACCAATAAGAACACCAACACATTGACATCAAGAACACCAGCACACTGACACTAAGGACGCCTAGAACACAACAATAAAAATTAGAATACCAAGAACACAGACACGCTCACACTAAGAACACCCAGAACACAATACTAAGAACACAAACACTCAAAACACTAAGAACACCAAAGTTATGAATACAAAGAACATTCTCCACTGAGAACACCAAGACCCAGCACCAAGAGCACAAACACAAAAAGACCAACACAATAGTACGAACCCTACACTATTCTCACAATGTTAATATACTAAGAACACAACACTAACAACGCTGACACAAAAGACTAACATTACTGAGAAAAACAATAATATAAACATCCAAACTAGTAGGACAATACTGTGATACTAAGAACACAACCCTGAGAACTCAAACACATTGACACCAAGAACACTAAGTACATCACACTAAGAACACGACACTAAGAACACAAACACACTGACACCAAGAACACTTGGAACACAAAGACACTGACACATTGGACATTGAAACACAAAGACACTGACTCTAAGAACACTTAGAGCATATTACTAAGAACACGTTACTAAGAACAGAACACTAAGAACACCAGCAACACAATACTAAGTACATCCCGAACTAGAAACACAACACTAAGAGCAATGAGAACATCAACAAAAATACTGAGAACATATTTCATCAAGAACACCAACACCAAGAACACAGAAAACATTAACAATAAAAACATAACACCAAGACCGATAATACACTCACTAAAAACGCTAATAACAACAAAAAGAACGCCATGAACACTAAGACCGATATGAGAACTTACACCAGAAATGCTAAACACAACAAAAAGAACACTATGAGCTCTTAGACTAAGGAGACAAAGACTTAGGACGATAGAAACAACAATAAGAGCGCTAAAAACATTAACACAAATAACGCGTAGGGCACTACGCTTGCTAAGACATCAATTCGAACGCTAGAGCACTAACACAGAAACACAACAATGAAAAATACTAAGACCACCAACACACTGACACTAAGAACACTTAGAACAAAAGAAGAAAAAACCCATTATCAAGAATACCAACACACTGACACTACGAACACCTAGCACACAACAATAAGAGCACCAACACTCAAAACACCAAAAACACCAAGATTCTTGAAAATAAGAACTTTTCACACCAAGAACACCAAGAGCACAACACTAAGAACACTGACACAAAAAGACGAACTACAAACTGACAACAACAATAGTAAGAAGACCAACATTGTTAATGTAATACCAAGATACTTCGAACACAACTCTGAGAACAAAATCAAATATACACGAAAAACACTAAGTACGTCACACTAAGAACAAAACAATAAGAACACAATGACACTGACACTAAGAACACAACGCTAAGAACATAACACCAAGAACACAACACTAATAACACCAAGACTTTAACACAAAAAAAACAACACCAAGAACACCACACTAGGACACCAAGAACATAACACTGAGAACACAACATTTAGAACACAAACACACTGACACTAAGAACACTTAGAGCACTAAACACATAATACTAAGAACACTAATCACATAACACTAAAGACACAACAGTAAGAACAAAAAGACACTGACACTAAGAACACCAACACAAAACACTAAGAACACAACACCAAGAAAACTGAGAAGACAACACTAAAAAGACTAGAAACATCAACCACATAACACCTAGAACACATCACTAAGCCAAAAAGACACTTATACTAAGAACACTAAGAACAGAGCACTAAGATCACGACACTACGAACACAACACTAAGACCACGACACTATGAACACAACACTAAGAACAGAACGCTAAGAACACGAGCAATATAAAAGTAAGGACATCTCACACTGAAAACACAACACGAAAAACACTAGGAACACAAACACACTGACACTAAGAACGCTAAGAAACAACACTCAAAACACCAATAACCCAACACTAAAACACAAAGACACTGACACTAAGAACACTCAAAAATAAACTACGGACAATACGCTAAGAACACAAACACACTGACACTAAACACACTAAAAACATCACAGTAAGAATACAACACCAAAAACACAACACTCAAAACATAAAGAACACCAGCAATATTGAAATGAAGACATCCCCCACTAAAAACACAACACTCGAAGCACTAAGATTCAGAACATTGAAAGCACAACACTAAGAGCACTTGAAACACCAGCAATAAAAAATTAAGAACATTCCCTACTAAGAACACAATACTCAACACACTTAGAATACAAAGACACTGAAACTGACCCTAAGAACACTAAGAACACAACACTAAGAACACTAAGAACACTAAGAACACTAAGAACACTAAGAACACAACACTAGGAACGCTAAGAACACAAACACTCTGACACCGAGAACACTTAGAACACTAAGAACACTACGAACAGAACACTAAGAACAGAACAATCAGAACACAACACCAAGAGCACTAAGAACACCGGCAATATAAACCTAAGAACATCCCGAAACCAAGAACACAATACTCAAAACACTAAGAACACTTAAAACACAACACTCAAAACACAAAGAGCACAACACTCAACACACAAAGACACTCACAATAAGAACACTAAACAACACTTAACATACCAACACACTCACCTCAAAAACACTAACAAAACATGAAGAACACGACACTATACCAAAAAGACACTGAGTCAAAGAACTCTAAGACCATAACACTCAAAAAACAACACTAAGAAGAAAACACTCAAAACACTAAGAAGACAACACTCAAAACACTAAGAAGACAACACTCAAAACACTAAGACCACAAAGACATAACACTAAGAACAAATCACTAAGAACACAGCACTCAACACACCAAGATACTCACCTCGAAAGCACTGAGACCATAACACCAAAAACAAAACACTAAACCAAGAGACAATGACACTAAGAACATTAAGAACGTAACACTTAAAACACAACACTGAAAGCACAAACAAACAGACACCAAGCACAAGTAAGGGACAAAGACACCAGCACTAAGAACACCATCACACAGACACTAAGAACAGTAAGAACATAATCCTAAAAAGACATTACTAAGAACAGAGCACCAAGAACACCACCACACAAACACCAAGAACACTAAGAACACTACACTCAGAACACTAAGAACACAACACTAAGAGCACAAACACACTAACACTCAGAACACTAAGAACACAACACTTAGAATACAATCACAATGCCACTAAGAACACCAAGAGCACTAACCACATAACACTAAGAACATTAAAAATACAACACTAAGAACATTAAAAATACAACACTAAGAACACAATACTAAGAATACAAAGACACTGACATAAAAATCATTAACACTCAGACACTAAGAACACAACAACACTTAGAACAAAACACTAATATACTAACACAACACTAAGAACACAAAGACACTGACAATAATAGCACAACATTCAAAACTCTTAACACACGAGACACTCACACCAAGAACACTAAGAACATAACACTAAGAACACTAATCACATCACACGAAGAACACAACACTAAACACATCAAGACACTCACACTAAGAACACTAAGAACATAACACCAAGATCACAACACTAAGGGCACTAAGACACTAACACTGAGAACACTAAGAACTTAACACTTAGAACACAACACTTGACCAAACAGTCAGAAAAGGACACTAAGAAAATAACACTCAGAACACAACACCAAGAACACAACACCAAGAACACAACACTAAGAACACAAAGACACTAACACTAAGAACACTAAAAACATAAAACTGAAAAAACAACTAAAAACACCGATCACATAACACTAAGAACACCAAACTAAAAAAGCAAGACACTGCACTAACAACACTTAGACACTTACATTAAGAAAACTAACACGCAGACACTAAGAACACAACAACACCTAGAACACAACATTAAGAACACAACACTAAGACCACAAAGACACTGACACTAAGAACACTAAAACGTAAAACCAAACAAACAACACTAAGAACACCAATCACATAACACTAAGAACACCAAACTAAAAAAGCAAGACACTGCACTAACAACACTTAGACACTTACATTAAGAAAACTAACACGCAGACACTAAGAACACAACAACACCTAGAACACAACATTAAGAACACAACACTAAGACCACAAAGACACTGACACTAAGAACACTAAAACGTAAAACCAAACAAACAACACTAAGAACACCAATCACATAACACTAAGAACACCAAACTAAAAAAGCAAGACACTGACACTAAGAACACAAAACTAAGAACACTAAGAACACTGGAAAACTACGAACACCAAGAACACCAAGAACACTAAGAACATAACACTAAGAACACAAACACACTGACACCAAGAACACTAAGAACACTAAGAACACTGGAACACTAAGAACACAACAACACCTAGAACACAACACTAAGAACACAACACTAAGAACACTAGGAACACTAAGAACACTAAGGACATCCTAAACTAAGAACACTAAGAACACAACACTAAGAACGCTAAGAACGCTAAGAACGCTAAGAACACTAAGAACGCTAAGAACGCTAAGAACGCTAAGAACGCTAAGAACGCTAACGAGGGTGCGCATTGCACCTGCATACTAATTCCCGCAACCACCATTGGACAATGCTTAGACACGCTGCCCGCTTGCTTCTGACCAGCAGTGCCCCCACGCGGTACACGACGCTCGGCAACGGCGTCACCGTCGCGACGGAGCACTGCGCGCACGCGCCGCACTCGAGCGTGGGCGTGTACTTTGCCGCGGGGCTGCGGGCCGAGACGCCGTACAACAACGGCGTGGCTGCGCTCACGGCGCGCGTGCTCGGGCACGGCGTTGCCGACGGCGTGCTTTTGACGCCGCACGCCACGAAGGAGGTGACGGGCGTGGTTGCGCACTTTGCCAACGGGCGGGCGCCCAGCGGCGCGCGGGTGTTGGGCGAGCGCCTCTCGCGCGCCGCGGAGGTGCTTGGCACGGCGGACTTTGCGCGCTTCAAGGCGGCGCAGGCTGCGGCCGCTGCGGCGCTCGAGGCGGACCCTGCGGCGATGGTGCACGAGCACTTGAATGCGCAGGCGTTCCAGGGCTTTCTGCTCGCGCTCCCGACGTTGGGCACGCCCGAGCTGCTCGCGGACGTGGAGGTGTCGGACGCGGTGCGGCTTGTGGAGCGGCACCTTGTCGGGCTGAATGTGGTTGTGGCGGGCGCGGGGCAGGTGGACCACGACGAGCTCGTGGCCGCGGTGGAGCAGCTGCTCCGCGTGGCGCCGGGCGCGCGGCCGCCCGTGGCGCAGGCGGCGTTTTTGGGGCTGGAGATTCGCATGCGCGACGACACCAACCCCAAGGCGTACGTGAGCATCGCCGTCAAGGGCGAGGGCCGCGCGCTGCCGGCGCACCACGTGGCGCAGGTGGGCGCGGCGGTGTTTGGCGCCTTTGACTCGCTGCTGGCGCGCGCGCGCTACACGCTGCCCAAGTTGGCGCTGATTGTCCAGGACTACCACTTGGTGGACAAGTACCGCCACTTCCTGGTGCTGTACGCGGACACGGGCTTGTGGGGCTTTGCCGCGGAGATTGGCAACACCCACTTGATTGACGACTTTGTCCACTTTACGTTGAAGGAGTGGAACCGCTTGCTGGTGAGCGTCACCGACGCCGAGGTGGCGCGCGCCCGCGCCCAGACCAAGCGCGCGCTCCTCGCCGCGTTGGCCACCCCGGAGCTCGTGGCGGCCGACATTGCCACCAGCGTCTTGACCCTGGGCTACCGCGTCAGCGTCGAGGAGGCGTTGCTGCGCATCGATGAGGTGTCCACCGCGAAGGTGAAGCAGTGGGCCAACGTCGCCTTGTGGGACCAGGACATTGTCATTGCCGGCACGGGCTCGATCGAGGCGTTGTTGGACTACAACCGCTCGAGAAACGACATGGCCATGATGAGGTGGTAGCGAAGCGGCGACGAAGCGACGACGAAGCGGCGTGCGCAGCACGGCGCTGAGTGAGCCAAGTAGTAACCGAGTGAAGCTGAGTCAAGCGGCGTGCCCAGCACGGCGCTGAGTAGATGGTGGAAAAGCCTCGTAAAGCCTAGTCAAGCGCCGTGCTGCGCACGCCGCTGAGTAGATGATGGAAAAGCCTCGTGAAGCCTACAAGCGCCGTGGCCGATAATCAAGCTCGGGCACCGCGTGCTGAATGGAGCTCAGTGTTGCCGGTGCTTTGGAAAAAGCAGGCCTCGAGCACCAATCGAAGGCTTGGAATAGACAATCATGAAAACGACCGCCGATGACCTGAGACGACCCGTATAGACGTAATAGAGAAGCAACCGGAAAGGAGGGACGCTACTTTAAGTGGTGCATTCAGGAGAGGCCTGTGCGTGACACCGTCTTGGGCCGCCGAGCAGCGACTCCCGTGCACAGATTCTGGCTCGTTTCGCTGAGTAGCGCCCTCGATTTAGCGTTCGGGCGGCAGAGGTATTCACAGGTTGAGTATGGCTGAGAGGGGAGTACCAAATGCGAGCGCCAAAGACTGAATGTCAAGCCAAGAGTAAAGAACAGGACAAGTCGCTGATATGGCCCCTGGTAGCACTGGCTCTCACCCACTGGGCATTGATTAAAACTTGAAGTGGGTGCAGCTGTTCAGTACAAAGTGGTGACACGGAACGCATAAAGATGCCAATGACCAAGCGAGAGGATGAGGCATTGGCCCTAGGTGACAAAGCTGACCACGCAAGACGACTAGTAAACTTTATGGCTTGAGAGCGTCTGTGGGCTCCCGACACGCATAAACGTGCCCGCTCAAGGTCGACTTCTCTTTCATGCGTGGACTTGAGAAGAACCACAATAAGCCGGGCGCTACACTGTGTTCAGCGTGCATGAAATATCTTTCAAGGCAATAAGGTCGTTGGTTCCAATCACTTGGATAGCGGCCCGGATCAACTACAGTTGGGTGAACGCAGAAAAACCTTCAGAAGCTGTGAAGCAGTCGCACGCTGCAGCAACTCTCCAGCAGACCTACTACGGTTACATTTCTTACAGTCGCGAGCCGTTGGTGACTCGGTGGTAGACGCCCATCTCGGATCGCATTGAATTGATGACTCGAGCTGTTGTACTCATGTGAGCTCGACGTTGCCTCGGTAGATACACAATCATGTGTGATTGGCTGCGATACAAAACCATCGTTGAGTATCGCAGCCCCACAGCCGTAGTGGCTCATGCCGCAGAACGGGCACTTCGTCCTACAGTCCGTCTCCAAGCCCTTCTTCATCACGCTCCGCCTCACATGATGCCGCTGCGCTTCAAGTTGGTTTGCACAATGGTGTCGGTGACCGCCAGGAGCACGAAGCGCATGGTCAGGGTATCTGTGGCGCACGTTCTGTGGACGTAGATTGGCCGGGCCAGGCGGTTCATGGCCAAGAGCTTTGTCTCGAAGTAGGCCAAAACCTGGTCCACGCTGTGCGGGTCGCGCTCGTAGTCTGGGAAGTACAGCTGGATGGGCAGCCTGCGCAACTTGGCGTCCAACAAGTCGACCTTGTTCAAGAAGAGGATGAAGCTGGTGTTCTGGAACCAGCGCAGGTTGCACAAGGCCTCAAAGAGGGCGAGCAGCTCTTGCATGCGGTTGGTGCGCCCGTCCTCGTACAAGCACTGGTCGTACTCCAGCACGGCGAGCACGAAGATGACGAGGTCGATGTCGCGGAAGCAGTGGATCCACTTCTTGCGCTCCAGCCGCTGCCCGCCCGCGTCCAACACCTTGAAGTCCATGCGCTTGACGCTGAAGCTCGTCTCGGTGATGCCCGTGGTCTTGATGCGGCCCATGATGATGTCGCGGTCGCTGCAGCGGTAGCCCGGCTCCGCAAACTGCCGCACATGCTCAAAGTAGTACTCCGCCAGCAGCTCGAGCTGGAACTCGTTCAGGCGCTCGTAGCAGCGGCGGATCCCGGCATCCCGCGCCCACAACGCCGCCACCGCCGCCGCCACCTGCGCGCGCGAGTAGTCGGCGCCCTTCTCCGCATCCTGCGCCGCCAACGGCATCTGAAACAGGTCCAACACGCTGTACTCGGCCGGGTCGTAGTCGTGCGGGCCCTTGGCGCGCACCACCGTGCGCTTGGCCTCCGCGAGCGCCAGCCCGGGCTGGTCGCAGTCCAACGCGATCTTGAGCCGCCTGGCGTGGCGAATGAGGCTCTTCATCAGCTCCACCAAGTCGAACCAGATCACGTCGGCGTACTGCCGCCGCTCGTAGTCCGTGAACAGCTGCTCGTGCACGAGCCGCATCTGCTTCAACACCGTGCTCTTGCCGCTCTCGCCCGCGCCAAGGAGAAACATGCGGAACTCCTTTTTCGGCCGCACCAGCGCCAACTCGCGGTCAATGGCGTCCGAAACGAGCCGCTGCTCGTCCGTGCCGCTCTCCGTGCTCGCTACACAGCCCATGCCGACTACACTCGAGTGCGCCCGATGCAGGGGGCACCACACGAACGTCCAATTGGGGAAACGCCGATCTGAACAGGCCTCGCTGGATTTCTTGGCATTTGTGGCGCCACTTTGCTGGCGGGCTCAGTGGTGTTGGGAGCAGAATGACTCAAACCCAAGGCAGTGCTTTGGCTCACGACACCATGTAAGTTGCCAGTGTATGGATGGAAGGTTGTGTGAGAACACCGGTGCTGGTGTCCTGACATTGAATCGCGGACATTCGAATCGCGTTGGCGGCTTCGCAGTTGTTCTTTTGACTGGATTGTCGTTCTATGCCCAGATGCTTAAAAGGTCTGTATGTGATCTCAAACTGACTCAATTCTGGACCGGCCCCGTGAAGCGTCATTGCCGCCATTTCAACGTAAACCGCAGCATCGTTCGTAGCCAGATTGAGAGACAGATCGTAGACTTGGACGAGCTAGATTGAATTCACCAGACTGAATTCGCTGGGTTGGACTCGCTAGGCTGTTTTGCTGGACGAAGTCGTAGAATATGGACTCGCTAGACTGAATTCGCCAGACTGAATCGCTAGACTGGATTTGCCAGACTGAATTCGCTAGACTGGACTCGCTAGACCGAGTAGCTGGTTTGATTAGCTAGACTTCGGACTCACTAGACTAAACTCGCCAGACTGAACTCGCCAGACTAAATTCGCTAGGCTGGTTGTGCTAGACGAAGTCGAAGATTTTGGACTCGCTAGACTGGATGAGCTGGTTTGATTAGCTAGACTTTGTATTCGCTATGGTATGTACTAGCTAGAAATTGAATTCGCCAGACTGAATTCGCTAGGCTGTTTTGCTGGACGAAGTCGTAGAATTTGGACTCGCTAGACTGAATTAGCTGGTTTGATTAGCTGGACTTTGGACTAGCCAGACATTGAACCCGCTAGACTGAATTAGCTGGTCTTTGATAGCTAGACCTTGGACTAGCCAGACATTGAACTCGCTGGACTGGATTCGCTAAACTGAATTTGCTAGACTGGATTCGCTAGACAGATTCGTAGACTTTAGACTCGCTAGAGTGAAATAGCTGGTTTGATTAGCTAGACTTCGGACTCGGTAGTGTATGGACTAGCTAGACTGGATTCGCTAGACTGAATTCGCTAGACAGATTCGTAGACTTTGGACTCGCTAGAGTGAAATAGCTAATATTTGATAGCTAGACCTTGGACTAGCCAGACATTGAACTCGCTAGACTGAAATCGCTAGGCTGGATTCGTTGACTGGATTCGTAGACTTTGCATTGGCTAGACCTTGGATTCGCTAGTGTTTGAACCAAATGGACTTTGGATTCGGCAGTCTTGATTAGCTAGGCTGGATTCGCTAGGCTATATTCGCTAGTTTGATTTTCTAGACTTTGGCCGGCTTTCTAACCAGCCTTCATATCAAATCGTCTTGGCATCAGTCAACCAGATCCACTCGCTAGTCACAGTGAAAGCGCAGTCCGCTGAGTGGTGGCTGAATCCTTCAGCTCCGCATGTTTTCGGAAGCAAGCATCGAATCGCAAAGCTGCGAAGCACCAACGACATTCAAAGGACATGCCTCGATGCATCTTCTGACACGCCAAGAGGTGAAAGAAACACAGAGCCATGAAAGAACCAGCTCAAACTCCGCGTTGAATGCTGGCAAATGCCACAACGTCTTTTGGCTCGCTCCTCGACATAGACCTTCACCACAACCACGGCAACGGCTACGGAAAGAAAGACAGGCATCTCCGCGCTATACAATGCTACCGCCCATCATGCCGACGAGAGCTGTGGACCGTGCACCACATGTTAAGCTCAACAGCGACTCGCTGGTCTGGGACATGCCCGTTTATAGGCGCTGGAAGCTGAGATGTGTCGAGTCATTGAGATGATTCGGAGTCATATCGTCGTGGCAACTATCAGCGACGTCGTGCTTTGGCTTATCAGTGACGTCGTGCTTTGGCTTCTTAGTAACGTAGTCAAGAGGTTGATGTCGCGCTCTTGACTCGTCTTGAACTTCGATATTCGCCCCTCTAGTGAAATCGCAACGTTGACGGTGCACGTAAAGGTGGTCTCGACATATTATGACTGAGTGGGGACCTTGGATTCTCGACACATGCCTGAGGAAATCCAATAGCTGAGTAGTGAATGTGCTGAATATAACGAAGGCTGACGTTACTCAAAGCGTCTCGAGACGCAGGAATCACCTGCAATGGCCCAAAGCCATCTGAAGCGGCGTCATAAACACCCACCCATCCAACACCTTCACGCCCCGACAATATCCGCACCTCTATTTATCTATTAATCTGGTGCCTACACCACGCGGTACATGGCCAAAACAAAACATGCCAACAAGAGGCTGTGCCGCGCAAAGCTGCCGAGATTGTACTTGCGCCACCACGCCCGCACATGCCGCGCCTTCTGCGTCAGCGTGTACTGCGGGAGCGGCGTGGCGCGCAGCAGCTCTGGGTCCCTCAAGAAGTTGCTCAACTTGCGGCTCACGCCGCCCGCCTCGGGCTCGCCGTAGTAGCGCCCCAGGCGCTGCTTCATGTTCCAGTAGAACAAGAGCGCCGCGCTGGCGGCCGCCAACGCCACGTACGCCGCCACGTTGGCGTACGGCGTCGGGAGGAGGCAGAGGTGGGTGTCGTAGCTCGCCAAGCCGTCCGAAAAGGCAAGGAGCTGCACCGCGGGCCGCCAGATGCCCATGGCCATGCTGATGCTCTTGACGGTGATTTCGCGCGCCGCGCCGCCCTCGTGGCTGTGCGTCACGTCGCAGTAGTCGTGGTCGTCGCCCGAGAAAATGAGCGCGGGGCCGACCCGCTGCAAGAGCTCCGCAGACACCTCCGGCAGCAACGCCAGCTGGTACTGGTAGCCTGCGGTCTGCGCAAACTCCTTCAGCTCGCGGAGCGGGCCGCACAGCTGCACCTCGGTGTCTCTGTAAAAGGGAATGTGGCTGAGGAGCACCCGCTTGTTGGCGCCGCCCAAGCCCGCCACAAAGTCGCGCGCCTCGCTGTTGATGATGGGGTCCTCCGCCGAGTACAGCAGCACGTCCACGGTGACAAAGTCCACGCCGCCCACGGTGTGCACAGTGTTGGGGGCGCCAAAGTGCTTCGCAAACCGCGCTCGCAGCGCCAATTTCACGCGGTCCCCAAAGCCAATGTCGTGGTTGCCGGGCACGTCGGTAAACCACGTCTCGCCGTGCGTGTGGGCGCTCGCAAACACAGAAAAGAAACGCCGCACCTCCTTGGCGTAGTATTCGTCCAGCGCCGAGCGGCCATTGTCGAGGTAGTCCCCCAAAAACATAATGTAGTGCGGCTGCAAATGGGCCACCATGGCGTGGTAGTTGCGGCGGAGGTACAGGTCCACCGTGTGTTTCGAGAGCGCCATCCCCGCACGCAGCCGCCCGGGGTACGTGTGGTTGTCAATGAGCTGGGGATCCGCCACTAGTAGCACTTTGTGGGTGTTTTCCGGCCACAGACAGCGCGCCGCGCTGAAGACGGGCACGAGCCGCTCAAAGTAGAGGAACGCCAAGAACCAGAGCAGCACCAATGCCGCGAGGAGCTGGTGGATGCCCCGGAACTTGGGGAGGGTCATGTCACGAGACGAGTCACGTGAATGTGTTTTGATTAAACGAGTGCTCACATCACGTGACCACAACACATGACCATAGTCACATGATGATAGTACTTCTCGGGGTGGCCCTTTTGGCTGTGGCCTACGTCAAGTGGCTAGACCTTACGCGCGACGTGCCCCCGGAGTACCTCTCGGAACAAAGCATCGTTGACCCGACCCGCAACGAAAAGGAACTGGCCATCCATCGCCTGACGAAATTAGACTTTGGGTTGCGCTTGGGCCTCGCCATTCGCTACGAAAAGTACAAGTTGCGCAACGGCAACTTGCTCGACATTTGGCAATTGGCTGTGGACCAGAATGTGGAGATTTGCTTTGGCTCGAAAACCACAGCCAGGGCGTTGAATGGCCACGTTGACAAACTAAAACTCTTTTTGAAGGGTGCGAGTGAAGTCCGCATACCCATTCGCCTCTTCAGCCTGGCTGAGGCGTTGGCAGTGGTGATTGCGTGTTTTGTCAGTCAGATCCCTGTGCATTTGCACAGCGAGTCATTGGAGGCGCTCGCTGGTGCTGTAGACTTGAGCTTTGACCAGCAATTGGTGCTTCGTCGTGAATCAGGTGGTCAGTCGTATGCCGACATTGTTGACTCAGCCGGCGAGTCATCTTTCAAGTACAACTACACCCCGCAGAAAGACCGTGGTGTGGCGCTCAGGATCACGGACAGAGTAAACCACCGGGTTTTGGCGACAACCTCGTTTACCCAAGGCAACATGGTTTCTGCTGTTGCAAGCACACTCAAACATCTTTCTCCCGCACAGAGACTCTCCAAAGACGACCACTTGGTGATTCTTAGGGGCGACACTACCCAAACGCTTCTAAAGCTACTCACAGCGTTTGTGGCTGGAGCAAAGGTGTCCGTAGTGGATGATTTGAATGGCACTGACCCGACCATCTTGGCGATTCCAGTGAATGAGCGCCAATTGTTGCACAGAAACGTCTCCCCTTTAGTTCGCTGGCACCGCTTCATCTCCTTTTCTCGGCTCAGACACAGTGCATTTTGCAAAAAAGACAAGCTACGGCTTGTATACATACAGCTGGCTCCCAGGGCGCACGTGTACGTCAACTGGAACCGTGTGCGTGCGGAGCTTGGTGCCTTTCTTGTTTTTGAGTACGGGACAAGTGTTTCGTTTGGGCCCATTCTCGTCACTGACATGTACGACTTTAGAACGTTGAAGGGGACATACGGGGCCGTTGCACAGCCCAACGAAATCAAACTTGTTAATTACCCAGAAGTTGGAGACGTACTCGTGAGAGGCTACAACCTCGGCAAGTGCACAACGCGAATGGCAGGAATTGGCGAGAAGGAAGTGGAGAGGGATGCTGAGGGATTCGTCAGAAATGGGTGGCTCGGCACGTGGGGAACAGACGGGTGTTTGTACTTGAAATAGGTGTTGAGTTCATGAGGGCGAAGGGCAAGGAGGGGCAAGGAGGGGCAAGGAGGGGCAAGGAGGGGCAAGGAGGGGCACGGAGGGGCAAGGAGGGACAGGTGAAGCCCAAAATTGCCAACACCCAAAACAAATTCAACCACCTCGCTTACCACCCGAACTCATCCAAAATCCACTTGCGGCCCTAATCCACCTCACGCATCGCGGCTGCGCATCCGTGCACCATGTATATAAAAGACGCGACAGTCGCACAAAAATTGAACACCCGGGATCATACATTGAGCAGCCACGCCGGATACGTCCCTAGTGTGGGTGTCCTCTCTCCCCCGGAAGATCAACCGCGAGGCTAATCAGTGGGGCCTTTCAAGTTGGGCTCCCGCTCTACGACCTTCCGAACACTAATTTACCGCTCCACCTTTTACCCTCAAGGATCCAATTCTGTAATTTGGGTTTTGTCTGACTCTAGTCCCTTCACTAACACGGGTAATCCATTCTTTTTCGACTCACGTTCTCTGCGCGACTCACACGCATTCACGTTGCTCAAATTTCTTCGCTCATGAACCACTACCCCGTTACCCTATTGTACATTCCCGTAATCCTACAATTTTTTCCCAACGCAAAACAGAACCAGGCAGGGCACCAGCCTCAGCAGCAGCGGGTGCTTCAACATGCACCGCTTGACGTAATCCTTCTTTTCGTCAAATTTGGCAAACAGCTTGCAATCAAGGCGCTTCTCCAGCGCCTGGGTAGCCAGCGACAGCATCGACAGGGTCGACAGCAGCGATTTTTTCTTCGATAGAAACGGCATCTCAAATCGCCATGACGCAGCAACGAGCGTATACCAAACGGCTGATAAAACCAACGGCCCAACAGGCGCGAGCACCACTGACTTTGGCTGTGTTTTGAAAAACCAAAGAGGATGCGGATGCCCCGCGTTATATACCGTGGTGTATGTGTATGCCCATTTGGGTAGTGTCAAATTCCCTCACTTTGCCTGCGCACGATTTCGGTCGTGTCGGGGAGAATACACCACTGGCGAGAAAGCGGGCGTTTTGGGATTGGCGTTGCGCTAGCAAGGCAGCCCAGTTGGGACCAAAGACACCCCTCTTATCCGGATTTCGTAGTGGTGTATGGGGCTGACTCCGCTACTAATGACGCTTGGTCAGCCGCGTTGCCACTTTGGGGGAATGCACGCTGCCCTGGCCAGTGGCCACTTGCTCGGCAAATAGGGTTGCAACCCTTCAATTTCCGGATTAAAGAGGTGTCATGGCAACATTGTAATGAAGGACCCATGCAGGCTTAGCCTTCAAACAGCCCCACCGACGTCATTACAGAGTCACGTGGAGAAACTACAATGCACAGCTACGCCTCTTTTACCCGTCCCACTTTGAGGATACCGAAAAGAGTGTGGTTGCTGCTGGTTATTGCTGTGAAGCAACGGAATGTTGCATCACATGATATTCATCATGTGACTTTTTAATCCCGCAAACGTTGCTTGCCCGTGTGCCGGTAGTCCGGCCAAAATGGAACGCTACGCTGCGGTGCAGCCAAGCCTAGCGCAGTGCGGTGTGAGTGGTGTACAGGTGCAGCCCCTAACTTTATACAGTATTACGATGCACCTGTACACCACAAACTTTTATTGCCAACTGTGCATGTGTGCAGGCTCCGCAAGCCCCTCGACCTGTACATGTCCGAACAACAAAATTCGGTGTACGGGTGTCATCGACTCTAGCTGCCGCCCACACAAAAAGTCATCTGATATGTGCCTGCATACAAGGGCATCTCGTGCATGTCTGAGCGGAAGTCCATCAACAAGTACTATCCGCCGTCATGGGACCCGTCGCAGGACCAGAAAAAGAAGCGCAAGTCCTCGGGCCACAAGGTGCGGCTCATGTTGCCCTTTTCCATGAAGTGTCTGCACTGCACTGAGTACATTTCAGCACGTCGCAAGTTCAATGCCCGCAAGGAGCTCACAAGCGAGGAGTACATGACGTTTAAAATTATCAGGTTTCACATTCGGTGTCCGCGCTGCAATAACAATATTGTGTTTCGCACCGACCCAAAGAGCGCCGGATTCGCCATGGTTGAGGGTGGTGTGCGCAATTACGAGGGTACTTCCGAGGGTACCACCGAGGGCAAAATTGAGCTGCAGGATGAGATTTTGCAGCGGCTCGAGCGCGAAGACTTGGCGGACAAGAAGTTCCAGGAGCAAAAGCAAAAGCGGAAGAATAACCCATTTTGGCAGGAGCAAAAAAACGACGGCACCATGGAGTCCCTCGAGGAGCGGCTTATCGAGCAGCAACGACACCACGAGGCGCAAAAGGAGTTGATGCAGCTACAAGAACGCGCGGAAAAAGTGGAGAAGCGCGGAGGTGCCGAGGCGCTTCTTGCGGATTTGCAGCCCGCAAAGCGGCCGCAAGTGGCGAAGGTGGCTATACCTAGTCGAGTGATTATGGCTGCAAAAAAAGTCCTGCAGATGCGGGAAAAGGTTGCTGCACGCAGGACGCCATTGGCGTCTCTCCAGCAATATTCGCTGGACGAAGATTAACGGCGCGGGCGCTGAAGTCAACTCAAAGGCCGAGCACGGCTCATGCATTGTATATACGTGATACAGATTGGTATTGCATTTATATCGTTTTGCTTTGCACACGTGCAGACAAAGTTCATTGGGATATAAATTGTTGCAGTGGAAGCGGCTTCGAAACCGTTATCGTATCGAGCTACAAGGCGTTCCGTGTCTGTAAGCTGCGTCCGCTTTTACGTGCATTTGTAGACGTGAATTCAACCACTCGTGAGACGCCACATTGATGTGAGCCATACATGATGTTGTTGAGGCCGTTCGAGATGTGAAGGTTGAATTATCGACTTTTTTCATTACGTAGAACTGATGGCTTGAGTTTGATCTGTAACTAAGTGGTGACTTTAAAGACTCCATGGAGTCACACTACTGGTGAGTCCGTCGGTGAGCAAGGCTACCAACGCATAACCCAGGGAGCATGGCTGTAGCTGATCATCTCTCATTGTGCTGAGCGACTCTCACTTTCTGTTCAAATACACTCAACCTCGTGGATGAGATTATTTGATTCGTTCTTGTGGATCCACGGCCACTCTTGACGGTTTAAGCGACGTTTTCAGCCAGAATTCCCATTCTGTTGCTCGTTGTCTTCTTTGCAATGTGCGTTCGTTTTCTCCGTATTATATGAGTGGCTAAGTGGTCAATGTTGCACATTTGAGTGTGTGGCTCATCAAATTGACGTTACTCACCTCATAAACCTCTACAGTCCTGTCATGCACCACCGGGAAATATCCAACTTTGCTGTGGGCTTCCACAGCCACAACGTTTAAGGATAAAGAAGAAACATGACCCCATCACTCATCACAATCATACCACCAAGTCCCCTCCTCCGTCACCTTCCTCGACCCATCTCCCCATTTGTTCTCGTCTATTCGTCTGCTTCTGGTCGCCTTTTGTATCGACAGAAGGCCTTTTTACTGGGCATTCAGCTGGGCTTCGCCGCTCACGAGAATGTGAACCCATTCAACGTGTTCACCGGGGTCTCTGGCGGGGGCACCAGCTCCGCGTGCTGCCGTTTAATCTGCGCGAGCTCCTCCATCAACGGCGGTATACTTTTCGGCTCCACGTCCTTGCGGCACTCCAAAATGCCCCGCACGTACGCCAATGGGCAGTCGTGGTACATCTCCAACACCACCAGCTCCCAGAAAGCGGGAATTCCCAGCAAGGGCTCTGTGCTGAGCGTGCCCAAGAAGTCAATTGCCGAGAGACTCTTCATGAGGTACACCACCTCCTTTTTGTTGACCAAGTGCTCCAAGCCATTGTAGAAAATGTCAATGTCGCGCGTGATGGCGTCTGCAAACAGCCTGAGTTTCCCCCCGCCGATCCTGCGGCCGTCGCCGTGCAAAATGTTCTGGTAGCCAATGCGCACGTAGCTGGGGATAAACACGTCGAGCACGAGGGTGAAGGTCAAGAGGTACATGTCGTACAGCGCAAACTGGCGTATATCCTCCATCCACTCCACGATGGTGTCCACGATGCGCTCCGCCATGTTCTTCTCCTTTGGGTCGTACCACTGCTTGGTAAACACCACCGCCAACGCCGGTAAAAGGTCGTTGAAGACGATGTTGGCCATCAGCCGGATCACCAAGGCGTTCAAGTCGTATCCCAACAGCACCACGTCGGTGATGGCCTGCTCGATGCGGGGCACGTACGTCAGCAGCACCTTGCTCGTGTAGCTCGGCAAGAACTTATCGCTGAGCCGCTCGCCGTTGATCTCGTACGTGTTGCCCAACGCGGCGAGGTACTCCACGAGCCCGGGCCGCGAGATTTCGTGGAGCTCCGCGTCCGAGAGCGCCTCCACGTTCCGCTCGGGCGGCGCCTTCTGGAGCTTCAAGAAACGGAGCGTCTTGCTTTCCTTGATGAGCAGGCGGTCGTTGCTGAAGACGCTGAAGTAGTTGGCCACCTGGTCGTGCACCAACGCCGTGTACGTGTCGATGCGCTGTCTCTCGCAGCCGGCCCAGTTTTCAACAACCCCCACGAGCACACGCCCGTACCCCAGCGCCGCTGCGACGTCCGCCTGGTCCTTGAACATGGCGAGGCCCGTCTTGAAATCGGGCAACACGTACACGTTGAGCGTCACCTCCTCGGTGACGAGCTCGTCGTGCTGGTTGAGGTCCTCAATCTGCTGCAGGTACGAGTAGGTTTCCGGGGGCTCGCTCCTGGCTGTGAACGCCGCCTTTTCCTGCTTCAAAAGGGTCTCGTTCCACTCGATCATCTTGTACACAATAACCTTGAGGTAGTCGTCCAAGACGCTGTTGCGGAGCTCGTCGCCCAAAATCAGGCGCGGCAGCCCGTAGAGCGCCTCGAGAAACTGCGCGTGCTCCGTGTCAAACGCCAAAATCGCCATCAAGTCCTCCGCAGGCGGGTTGCTGTTGATCACCTCCATGGTGAACTTGTGCAACTGGTTGTAGTACGCCTGCTCGATGAAGCGCGACACGCCCCACTGCGGGGGGAAGAGCGGGTTGAGCGTGCGCTCCACAAACACGAGCTCGTCCTCCATCCACTGCAAGTTCTCGTACACAGCCATTTGGTCGTGGGCGTAGTGTGCGACGCACTTGCGGAACGTCTCCACGAGCAGGTCCTCAAGGGACGAAAAGAAGAATTGGCGGTAGTTGCGGGGCAGCCCGCGGAACTGCGCGTAGTTGCTGAGCCGCACAGGTGGGGCAAGTTCCCGCACAAGCACGCACCGCGCGTCCTGCTCCATCTCGTAGCTTATTATGCGCACCAACACCTTGGCCATGGCCTCGTTACCCTCCTTGACTGCTTCCGTGACGCTAATCACCACCTCCTTCAAAAGCATGTCAAACTTGCGAATGACGCCTTTGAGCGGCGCCGCAATGGCACGCACAGTGGCCCGCATGTCGTCAGACGCCTTGCGGGCCTCCTCGTCCATGTAGTCTGCCAAGTTCCGCGCCTGGGTCACGTTGAAGTGGATTCGCAACGTATTGTAGAGCTCGTAGCCAATATCGCTGCGCACAACGGCCAATTCAGCGTCAATCATGTCGCTAATGTGCGCGAGGTACCGCTTGAAGTTGCCAATGTCAGTGTAAAGACTTTGGGTTTGTTTCATGGAGCTGTAAATGAGGGTCACCGCCCGTAGCGTCTCGTAGTCGGGGACATTGGTAATGCACTCGTTGTGGATGCCATTGATCTTTTCTAAGTTGGTTTTTATAGTGGTAAGCTTCAGCGCCAGCAAATTGAGCCGGTTGAGGTTGTTCGATATCGAGTCCACCTGCTGCAGCGTAGTTGTGTTGAGCTTGACGTCGACGGACGCTTTCTCTTTGCGGATCTGCAGGCGTAGCTGCTCAATGCCGTGGAGATCGTCCTCAACCTTGATGACGCTGGCGATCCGGGCAAGCGTTCCTTCGGACATGTCACGTGAGAGCACTGAGACGTTGTGTTTAGGACCACGAGTGAATGGGGTAAGAGTTGGTTAAGCGGGGTCGCGGGGTCGCGGGGTAGCGGGGTAACGGAGTGGTGGACAAGTGGGGCAGCGGGGTGGACAAGTGGGGCAGCGGGGTGGACAAGTGGGGCAGCGGGGTGGACAAGTGGGGCAGTCGGCTTAGATGGGGCAGCGTGCATTTCACAGAGTGAACGGCAATGTGTTGAGGTCTGAGTATGTCGAAACGTAGTCCACTTGTTGAATGTCGTCGTCAGTTTTCATAGCCGACGGAAAGATCAGTGAAACTCGGTGCTGAAAACGAGTCTCTACGACAGTCTGGCCTTCTATGGCATGATAAGTGCGCCAAAGTATTGATTGACACTGTTTTGCTCAACTGATCTCGAATCTTATTGTGTCGCGGAACCATTCTGTTCCAAACTGTCTTCTTCCCACCACCAGTCATCGGTACCACTTCATTCCTTCAACCAAACTACAGTTGTCCAATTCTAATAACTGAAAGATCACAAAACAGTTCTGTGGAGCCTTTGGCGGGTTTTCGGTTGTAGCTGTAACACCTTTCGTGACTCAAACTCTTCGTGCTCATCAAGATGTTTCATGAAACCATTGGCAACGATTTCAACCTTTCGCCTTACTCGTCCATTCGCAATGTGCCGTGTCACCTCTCATTTGACCTTCCAACCGTCTCTGTTCGAAACCTACAACACTCACCACTCGTCCATTCTCGACTGTCCGCAACCCATTACTGCTACCGCTTGTACCTGCGCGGGTAGTTTCCCTGGAACCCCGTCATGTAGGGCGTGTTGCCCAGCACCGGGCTCGTGGGGCTCGCAAAGCCTGGCACAGCAAACGGCGGCACAAACTGCTCCGGGTACATCATGGGCTGTCCCGGGAACTGGTACATCATGCCGGGCTGGAACCCCTGCGCCATGGGCGCCATCATCTTGCCCAGGTACTGCGGCATCGGCACCAACTTGGGCGCCGCGGACTGCGCCAAAAAGAGCGTGTGGAACAGCTCCTCGAGGGTGCTGTCCCAAATGGGCGCGCACTGGAACGCCTTTTCAAAAGGCTCCTGCCGGAACATGTTAAACAGCAGCTTGAACTGCTCCACCTTGGCGCGCTGGCTCTCTTTGGTGGGCACCTTATCGGCGCCGCCGAAAAAGTCCTGCGCCGACACCTGAAAGTGCCGCTTGGCGCCGCTGTACGCCTTTTGCTGCGCGCGGGGCAGATGCGTGCTCGGCAGCTTAAACGCATTGGGCAGCTTGTACGGCGCGCGGGGCGGGTTCGGCAGCACCAGAAGCGGGCGCGCGGGGGTAAACGCCGCCGCCTTGGGGTTCAACTTGAACCGCTCCTTCTCCTTCTTCTCCGCGGGCGCCAGCACAGGCTTCTCCTTGCCCAATATAGGCAAGAGGTCGTGCGGCATCTTGTGCGGCACCTTGAACGTGGCGCTGAATTCCTTGAGCGCGTTAATCTCGCTCTGCGCATTGAGACGGAACGCCTCGCCCTTGTCCGTCGCCAGAGACAGCACAATGGCGGGGTCATTGTGGTACTGCGCCGCCCGCTGTTTCGGCGTGGCGTACTTGCCCGGGGCGGGCACGGGGCTCGCCTCCTTCAGCCGGCCCTGGAGCGCCGCCATGAGCTCGTGGCCCCGCGTGTCCCGCTGCCCCGCCCCCTCCTCGTCGCCCCGCACACCGCTGAACCGATCCTCTTCGGTCAAGTGCGACGGCACAGCGCGGTTGCGCTCCTCCAAGACGTGCGCATTCGTCAGCGCCAGACCCTCAATCTCGCGCGCCAATCGGTCGGCCCGCTCGAGCCGCTGCTGGTAGTCCGCGGCGCCCGTATCAATCCGCGTCGTATAGAGATGCTCGTCGTACGTCGACTCGACGCCAAACTTCTCGCGGTTCACAGAAAATTGGTCCCAATGGCCGCCCAGGTCCTCGAGGGTGATGGCCGGGGTGTCGGCGTCCGGGACCCACCGCTGAAGTTCCCGCTCGCGGGGTAACCCCGCACCCGCGGCAATTGAGGCATCCGTCTTGAACGAGGTCTCCACCCGCTCTGCCCACGTCTTGGGTTTCTCTGGCTTTTCGACCTTTTCAACTTTCTCGGACTTGTCAGCCTTTTCAACCTTTTCGGGTTTGTCAGCTTTTTCAGTCTTTTCCGGCTTGTCCCTCTCAGCCTTCACCTCGGCCTTTTCAGCTTTTTCAATTCTCTCCGTCTTTACAGTCTTTGGCTTCAACTTGTCCACCCAAGCGGGCTTCTCTTTCTCCGGCTTATCCTTTTCTGTCTTCTCCTTTTCTGCTTTTTCGGCAATTGGCCGTTCGGCCTTGTCCACCTTGTCAGTCTTGTCCGACTTGTCGAGCTTCTCCTTCTCCACCCCCACTTTTTCCCGATCGAGCTTACCCCGCCCCCGCTCCAGGTCGAGGGGCTCCACCACCTCCACCTCCACCAAGTCGCCACCCAAAATCACAAAAACCTCGGGCAACGCCTCTGGGGTGCCCAACGCCTTTGGGCGCCGCAACGCCACGGAAAGCTGGCCGTTGCCGCTGGCCAAACTTAAGTTCTCGGCGATTCCCTCATAGCGCGCGCCGCTGGCGACAGTGGCCACTACCCGCTTGCCCATCAGCAGCGCGAGCAACTCAACGAGCTTGTTGGCGACGCGGGGCACCGGCGGGCGCTGGCCCGTGCGGCGGTGCGGGGTCACACTCGCTGTGTTTTTCCGGGCGCCTCTCATGTTTACTGGCACGGCCTCTTGCCTTCTCAAAGGCTGGCTTGTAAACAGTGAGTATCGGTGTGTGCACGACCGCCGGGTCGGTGCGGTATTGCCGCAACAAGAGCATTGAGGGGCACCCACGGGTTGCCCCGCGCTGAGGGGCAGTTGCCCCGCCGCAATTTTTAACTCGAGCTAGTCGTGAGTCGCTGTTCAAGAGTATTTGGTTTTGCCACCCATAAAGGATGCCCGCTTTTGATCTTCACCGTTGCCCGGCCATTGCCCCGCCATTGTCCCACGAATACCGCGCCATGGCCCGCCATGAGTCCTTCACTACCTATCTTTTACCCCTCAGACATGTCTCACAACGTTGTGGTACTCGGTTTCCTCCCACCAATGCTAACCGTTATCTTCGCCACAACCATTGTTAAATACGACGATCAATCGCTCGTCGGATCTTTATCGGTAAAACGGTGGGATCTACTCATTTGCTAGGCTTCCAGTTGTTAAGCCGGCCTGCCTCGATGTAGAAGGTGTCTTGACACAATTGTCATCAGTTCATGTTGCGTACGTGTGTTTTCGAGACTACACTTCCACTTAACCTGCCTTGCAATCGTTTATTTGATTTCCTTTGGCACCATCACCCAATAGCGAGAGCCATTGACTCGTTAGATAGCAAAACGCGAATTCAAGTGACAGCTACCCTTAAAGCTCAAACGAAGGTGTTTTTTCGATCTACCGTTTCAATTAAATTGTACTGGGACGCCAATGACCTGCGATGGTTCAATAAGGTGACAGAAAACAGGGTTGTTACAACCCATCGCGATGGCTGGTATTTTGCTCGAGTCTCTCAATCCGATCCTGACTCGATCGATTAAGCACCAAAAGTACTAACGAGAGCGGTTTGAATTGTTGGTCTGAGCAAACTAGTGCCACGGCAATTTCATCCACTCATCACTCACTACGCACCTCACACCATACGTCAGTCAATGCAATATCTAACGCCTATCCCACCGGCTCGGGCCGCTCACCAGCCCTTATCGTCACCTGTCATTTAAGCGTCTAACAGCAAAGGCGCACGCCCACGCCCACCTCCACCGCCTTCACGTGCTTGTGCCAGTACATAAGCACAAACTCCCTCACAAACTCGAGGTCCTGCTCCGAGTACGGGTCCAACTCCATGTCCACGACGTCCTGGTAAGTAAGCTCCAACACCACCTTCTCGTCCTCCGCCACCTCTGCGACAATCTCCTCCACCACGGCAAACCACTTCTTTGTGAGCCTGTGGAACTGACCCACCAACTGCGCCAAATGAGCGAACTGGGCGCCCTCGCGCGCGGACTCGCCAAACCCTTGCTCCGTGGCGCGCCTATTGGTTGTCCCCGCACTTGCAAACCACGAAAAGGCCAGCCAAATGTACTCGCGCCACAGCATTGGCGACGTGGCCCGCAACCACCACGCGGGCTCGCCCGAAACGGCGTCCATGGGCTCCATGCGGACCGTGCTAAACACAGACGACGAGGTCTGAATCGAAGACGCATCGTCAGTGACCGGTAGCCGCCTGTACACCTTGACAAACTTGCCGTAGTCGTTGAAGGTGGCCTTGACAGTGGAGTTGTTCACTTCGCACTCCTCGCCAATGTCCACCATGTAGTCAAAGATTTTGTGTTGACGGAGAATGTCGTCACTGGTGGTGGCGATGTAGGGGGTCTGGAAGTCTCCATCCATGTCGTGGAGAGTCACCGTATAGAGAGGGCGGGGTAATGCCCCGCTCTCCGCATAACTCAAGTCCCCCTCAGGCACCAACGACGTCACAGCAAGGAGGTACGCGAGTGCCCCGCCTTCTAACGGCGGGCCAAAGATGAGTATGCGCTTGCGCAAAAGCGCCGCTTTGTGAAGCGAGAAGAAAAGCGGGCCGACCACAGAGAAAACTAGTGGGAGCTGGCTCAATGGATGATGCGCCATAACCTGTAGCTGCCGTCTCAAGTCCAAATGGGTCCCCGATAACTTGTCCCACAATTTTTCGAGCACTGAATCCTTTTCCGTGCTCAAGAATTCCACCAAGGCCTCGTCAATGGCGTCGGCGAATTCCCAGCCGATCCCGCCGAATTCCCCCTTTTTTGCCTCACAGAGCACGCCCAAAGAGCACATTTTCACAAGTGCTCTGTCGTTCTGTCCCGCCGCGTTTAAATTCACCTGGCGGTACCTTGCGCTGCCAAAGTAGTTTTTGTGCGTCAAGTAAATCGTCGTGGCTTCGTAGTTGTGAATTCCAGAGGGAAGCGCCTTATATTCGAGGCCTGCGGGGTCAATGCCCCTGTACCATACCATTTCGTAGCCCTTGCGAGCGTCAAATTGCGCTAGGAACAAGCTCGCCGGCACCGGCGGTCGGGTCATTGTTTATTGGTCACGTGCGTATCACGTGTATGTCTCAAGTGCAAGCCGTCCGCAGCCGCCGTGCGAGCCCCGCGACGCAGGCTGACGAGACAAGCGAAATTGAGGATATCGTCGTTTTCGAGCAAGAGGAGACGCTCCTCGAACAGCCCCTTTCCGAATTGCCCCTCTCCGAGTTGCCCCACTCCTTCAGCATATGGGGCCTCCTCCGCAGAAGCGCCATCAACTTGTTTTTGCCCTTCATCAATGGCATTATGCTCGGGTTTGGCGAGATTTTCGCCCACGAAGTCGGGTTCAGGTACGGCTTCGTGGGGGCCCGCGTTTGGCGACCCCGCGATACACCCCGCAGTGTGCCCCGCAGCACACAACCCCGCCCCGCGTATCTATAAGAAGAATTGACGTCGTAGGGTATTTAATCAAAGGCCAAGTGATGATTCAAAGAACATAGCAGATGATGTAGTGACTTCGATCTTCATTTTGAGTTGATATTTGTGGCTGTGGGCCAAACTGGTAAAGCCGTGTTAATCGTTTTCCTGTGACAAAGCAGTGTCAAGCTACATTCCGAGCCTTTCAACATTCAGTGCCAGTTTTGCCTTTAGTCTTGATCACAATTGAAAACTTCTTTTACCGCACGAACAATTCGAGGCACTCGATCCGATAAATTTCGTGACATTGGCTCATTGTGGTTCATCACTTCAGTACACATTACAAGTACGACAGTCCTTGAATAAAGATCCATTGATGCACGATTCATCGATCAAACACCTCTGTCACCAGTTATTATCGATTCTCGCGCCACATTTGTCAGCCACAGGTGCCCCACCTGTCCTCACACGTGACCCGGACCCCCGCATATAAACCGTGTTCTGCCTTGCTCCTCATGGCAATCCCCAAGACCCAAAAAGCCTCCTTCATCACCGAAACGTCCGATCTGGTTGCTGGTATTCAATACTTGGACGTGGAGGCGCCACAGATTACCGACCCCAACGACATCATCATCAAAAATAAGTACGCGGGGGTCAATTACATTGAGTCGTACTTCCGCAAGGGCTTGTACCCCGTGGCCCAGTTTCCCTATGTTTTCGGTCGTGAGGCGAGCGGGGAAATCGCCGCAGTAGGCGACAGTGTCAAGGACTGGAAAGTGGGAGACAAGGTGGCCTACCTCTCCGCGGGCACGTTTGCGCAATACACCAAGGTGCCGCTGAGCCACGTGCAAATTACAAAGTTGCCTCAAACCGTAAGCGACGAGCACCTCAAGGTATACGGCTCCTCCATTGTGCAAGTTTTGACGGCGCTCACGTTGGTATACGAGCTGCACGCCGTGCAAAAGGGCGACTTTGTGCTCATTTGGGCCGCTGCGGGGGGCGTGGGGCAAATTTTGGTGAAGTTGGTTTCCCATCTCGGCGGCAGGGCCATTGCCGTTGCGTCAACGGACGAAAAGTTGCAATTGGCCCGGCTGTTGGGTGCAGAGTTCACGCTCAAGTCGTCCGACGACATCGTGCTGAAAGTGAAGGAAATCACCAAGGACGGTGTCGCCGTGGTGTACGACGGGGTGGGGAAGGACACCTTTGACGCCAGTCTCGACTCGCTCGCCAGAAAGGGCACTTTGGTGACTTTTGGCAACGCTTCTGGCGCCGTGCCCCCGCTCAACCTCTTTAGACTCTCTCCCAAGAACTTGAAGGTGGTGCGGCCGCAATTGTACGGGTACCTCGCCACCAAGGAGGAGTGGGGCAACTACTCCCAAAAGTTTGAGGAGTTGGTGAAAGCGGGGGTGTTGAAGGTGGACATCACCACCTTCCCGCTTTCAGAATACAAGCAAGTGGCTGAGCGGTTGGAATCCAGAGCGACCACCGGGAAGCAGGCTTTAGAGATTCCGCAATAAACGATTACAAGTGGGGTCGGGCTTTCTCAAAGGCCTTCAAGTCGTCGGGAGTAACCACACCATAAACCAAGTTCCCTTCCCCATTTGTAATGATGGCGAAATATGTCCCTTTTTCAAAGAAACGAGCCAAGTCTTCCAACAGCGTCATTGGCGTCAACACTGTAAAGCTCTTCTTCGTGGGTTTCATGATTTTCAGGTTAGGCGGAGTTTGTCCGAAATGAGTCTCCAGCTCGTACTTGGCCTTTCCGTTTTTGCTAAACCACAACATGGAGTCCTTGACGTGCTCGCCCCTGGCATTCTCCACAGAAAAGACGCCCAAAAGCTTCTTGTGGTTTTCGTGGATCACGGGCAAGTGTGAGAACTCGTTTTCGAACGCGATGGCCGTGGCGCGCTTGACGGTGGCCAGCGGGTTTATGGAGAGCGCTGGGCGAATGTCAAGGTCTTCAACGGTTGCCCCTCTGTAGTCTTTAAACATGCAGGAAGTGGGGCACCGCGCGGCAGAAGTGGGGCACATTATCGACAAGAATGTATTGACGCACAAAGGCGAAAGCGAGAACTAGTCGGTGCAGACGGTGGATCAGCAAACTGTTGGGAGTTGATCGTTGGGTGCAGACGGTGGATCAGGAAACTGTTAGTAGTTGATGGTTGGGTGCAAGACTCAAAAGTTCAAGGACATTGTTGACGTTCGCTGCGGGGCCATGAAGCCTAAAACGTGTTGAAAGTTTCCGAGATAGCAAGCGTGTTAGCGAAGAGAATGTTAGGCTGCGGAGTGCATGCTATCCTTGCATCTTCCACCTGAGCATTCCCATGGCGAAGTAATATGGCCGCACGAAAACACGATAGTTGTTTTAACGGCGTCTAATACACAAAAGAGCGTATAAAAATGAGTCGTTGATCTGAGCTTAGCGCCAGGGCTGATCGGGTAATGACTTCGAGCACCGTGGATTACCACCGCAACCGGGGCTCCTAAAAGCTGCCCAGATTCGAAGGAGATAAGAGTTTGATCAGCAAAGCTTATGAGAGAAAGCTCACTATCAACGATAGATCATGCAGCTTGACGCAGGGACATGCTCGGCAGATCTAGCATATCGCTGCATTCAGGACATTGGGCGGGCCCTTTGTTTCAAATTGGTGAAACGTATTGATGAGTTAGGTGCGGAGGCATAGATTAATCAATCACACTTTCTTCACTGCAAATACTTCTCAGTCTTGCTTTTCAAAATATCACCCACACCGAAGAGCGTGTCATCGGGTATCTCATAACTGTTGACCTTCTGATTGTGTGGCGATGTTAGATGGTTGTCATTAACTACATGAGCGGGGCGACCGCTTTTCAGTCAACGATGGCACATTCAAACGAAAGCTGTGTTTGTAGAGACGCCTCGACCTCTTAAAAAAGCAAATCCATTGGCAGAGGAAGTTGATGATTTTTGTACAAAAGGAAAGGTGTGACAGCAAAGACAAAAATCCAGGTCCCCCTATCTGCCACACAAGATTCACCACCTGACTTGATATTCAATCCACTTTTGCTTCCCGTGGCTCAAAAATTCACTTAACATTTAACCTTCTCAAGGACAAACTTATCTCCCGCCACGTTCTCATCACCACTTCGCGCAACCTCGTCTGGTTTGGTGGAGCTGCCAGGCTCCCCTTTCTCCTAGGAATCACTCATTACATTAACAAAAGCCAACGACTCACTTTTGTAGATACTTGTATTAGTCGCGGAATGTATCGTCATTAAGTAGCGTTTAGCACGCGCTTGTGTCGTAAATTGCGTCGCCCAATGTGAGGCCCTCTAGGTGGGTATCTGTAATAGACGCAAAGTGGGGCATGGTGGGGCAGGTGGGGCAAGCAGGCAAGTGGGTAGAAGGGCAAGCGGGCAAGTGGGGCAGGAGGGGAAGTAGACTTTCATCAGCAGGCATCCGACTAAGCTCCTCCACAAGCCTTGAGCTAGCCTTCTGTGAATGCATAGAATCATATCGAAGCTCTGCGCACCGTGCCTGCCTCTCCTACGCCGCCTCGGCAGTCTTGTACAGCCCCGGCCCGCGCTCGTCCTGCAACTCTGCCTCTTCGCGTGCCACGCGGCGCCACACGTCCTCGTCATTGCCCTGGTCCAATACGCCAATTCTCATTGTCGCCAACAAGTTCACCGCCGCGGTCGAATGGCCGTAGACGCCACCGTAGAACGCGCGCGTTGCGTCCTTGCCGTGCAGCGCCCTTAGGAGCGCGATGCCGCCCGGATGCTGGTCCATAAACGGCGTGATGTCGTGGATAATGTTCTGGATGACAATGTAGATGCGCTGGTTGTCTGGTGCGCGCGAGAGCTTGCGGAACTCGCGTGTGGTGATTTTCGGTAGCCTGCTGATTGGCGTGCCCCAGTTGAGCTGGCTGCGCATGCGGTTGAGCACCAACTGCTGCTGCTGGATGCGGAGCTGCATCACGAGCCCCGCGGGGCTCTGCAGCACGTCCTCCACGAGCCCCACTGCCCAGAGCAGCGCGATGAGCCACTTGGTCGGGTCGTAGGCCCACGCCAGCAGCGTCCCGCGGTAATCGTGCGCAAATTCGTGGTGGAAATTCTGCAGCAGCTGCCCGTACGTGAGAAGCAGCACCAACGGGTTCACGCAGTCCACCAGCGAGTTCTTGTCGCTGTATGGCTGCGTCGGGAGGCTGATTTGCGCGTAGCGGGCATGGCACACCAGCTCTGTGGCGAGCATCAGCTGCTGGCACATGAACATGCGCAAAATGCCAGGGTACACGGCGCCGTGCACCCACAGGTCGCCGCACACGTACACCGTGAACAAAACGGGCACTACGCACGTTGTGAGCGAAAAAAAGAGCCAGAAATGGCGTTCCTGCCAAAGCACCCACTCCCGCAGATCCAGCCGCTCGTGAGCATCATTGGCCACCTCAGGGAACTCGTGCTCCATGAGCCCGTCATGGAGTGCCACCGTTTTCGGCTTCTTCAAGAGCCACCCCCAGTGCGCCCAAAGTAACCCTCTTTTAATGGAGTATGGGTCCTTCTCGGGGTCGTCGGTGTATTGGTGGTGTGCACGGTGTAGCAGCGCCCACCAGCGCACGCTGCCGAGGCCCACGGCGCTGCCAAAGACCAAAAAGTAAAAATGCAAAAATTGGTACTTGGGCCGGAACGACGCGTGGGCGTACAACTTGTGGTAGCCGCATGTGAAGGCCAACATGGTGATGTTGTAGTACGCCACGCAGAAATAAAGCGTCCTTTTGTTCGAGGGCACAAGGCTGTGGCCCGTTTTGACAAGGTACAAAATGGCCAAAAGAGGAAGGACAACCGTCGCAAAGACGGTGGCGTAGTTGGCGCGCGATAGTAAATCTTGCTTTTTCTTGCGCATCTCGTGGAGCCGCGCGTCCCGCTGGGCGTCCACGGGCGCCCGCCGCCGCTGGATCTTGACACCCTGGGACATGTATGCAGGGAATAGTATATAAGCAGCCGTTTGCGCAGCCTCTGTTTGGTCAATCGCTGAAAGGACTGACTGGAGATGGCTGTGAAGAGAGAAAATATTGTTGATTAATTCCACGCTCAGACCGGGGAAGCAGCTCAAGCGAGCTTACGAAAAATTGAACTGTGCCACCGAAACGATTTCTCGGCACGTTGAAGTGCAACGAGACACAGAGGCTGAAACCATTTACAAATAAACCAAAATGAAAACGATAGCGAGCATTTAAAAGTGTGCTCAATGTTATCGGGTTTACGTCGAATTCCTGCATATAAGCAAACAAAATGAAATGGGTCCCCGTTGAGGTTTTTAAGGTGGTTCCCACCCACCCTGTTTGATTAGGGAGTGCAGCTCTCCCAATCCCCCCTCCCCCTCCTCCCAGGGGGGCGGTGTCCATGGCGGACACCGTTCCCTCCCCTCTGGTGATGGTGCCCATTGGGGCACCACCACCGCATATCGTAGAGACAGGGTCCCGCGGTAGGACCCCGCCCCCACTTCTGGTGGGGGTGGGGATGAGAGGATGCCCCGCAGTGGGACACCTCCCCTCCCCCGCAGAGGCGGGGTCTCCCGGCAAGACCCCGCCCCCGCCCCCACCTGTGAGAGTGGTGCCAGCGGCGGACACCACCCCCACTCCGGAGGTGG